>JAUTWP010154372.1:0-21589 GCA_033042655.1 Cyathermia naticoides
GGGAAGATTGGATAAGGCTCTGGAGTTGTGATATAATTCACTCATCTATCGGGTGACACAAAACTCTGAACGGTCTCGCTATATATTTTATAACGTTTATTGCTATAGCAATATTTACAGACCATATATATGTATCCTCTTATATAAAACCTTATAAAACATAATACTATGATATATTTTATAAGGTTTTGTGTCTCTAAAAATTAGTAGCATATTTTATTGGATTTTAGTATTTTTTGTTGAAACTGACACCACATTAAACGTTCATTTAAGAGTTTAGCATCCCAAAGGTTTGATGCTGGACTTTAAATATATTTTTAATATTCATCCAGTGTGGTCTTTACAACTCTAGCAAACCGGAAAAAAGGTTTGTCATCATCCATAAAGATTGAATTTACAAGATCAATCTGATTAGATGTAAAAACAAATGTTACATCTTGCTGCATCTGAAACTCTGATCTCATTAAAGCACAAATGACACTTGAGTCTTTTAGCTTTAAGACTTCCGTAAAGTTATCGATCCAAAATACAACTCTAACTTGAAGCTCCTCTGCTATTTCTTGAGACAATCTCAATACTCGATCAAGAAATTTATAGTCAACTTCAGTTCTCCAATAATCAAGTGAAAAATTCAAACTATCTTCAGTACATACCTCAAAAAGTCGAGAACATTGATTAAGTATCTTTTCTGCAAGATCACGCATGTTGTGTATATCTTTTAAATTTATATATATCGTTTTATGTATAGAGAACAGATGCTTACGATAAAGCTCTATAAATAGCTGTTCCTCTTTCTTTCCATAACCTACTATAACTGTGCTCTGTCCCATTTCATCAATGAGAATATCCAACTCTCTCCAAAGTTTCCCATTTTCTTTTAAAGATACTTTATGAGATAAGAGTTCTATTTTTGATGGCATTTAATCACTTCTTATAAAGTGCAGCTTTCTTATATGCAATAATCTTACAAAACTGATTCAATATCATAAAAATTAAAAATATAATTGGTATTATATAGTTATTCACTGACTCCCAAAATATGTAGTACCCTACAAACAACACATAGACGGCAAGTAATTTCTGATAAAGCATCTCAATTATTCTACATTTGTTCACGCATTTCCCTTTCATTACTCATTAACTTATAACTTCACAAAATGCCGATTCACCAAGGTTCATCAACCTATTACATACTAATTTGGAAAGCTCCGACTGTTGCCATCCCCAGACACGATCAAAATTCATGATCTTCCAATCCTCTAAGGTAGCCTTTTCATAACGATCTATAATTTTTTTATAGATATAGTTTGCCAGAGGAACATAGGTACCAGTATTTACCTGTCTATAGGCAGCCTGATTACGTATTGCTGTATAGATAAAATTAAATAACTGACCAAGAGAGTAGGTTTTTAAAATTTGCAAGAATAATAGTCTATATCTTTGTCCAAGCCTAAATTCTGGTAAATGAAATTTCTGTAGTATTAACAGCATATATTCTATTGCCTCATAAAGCTGTACTTCCCTAAGCAGCACAAGTGCCTCTCCTCTTTCACTTTCCAGTACATATTCCGGATACATCAATTCTTCCAATGCTTTATCTGTATCTTTGAAATGTACCCTATATAGTAGTTTTTGATATACGGGACACATCTCCTCTTTCTCTATAAGCACAACCATTGTCCCTTTCTTCAAAATACTGGCAACAATATCTTCTCTGTAGATTTGTGTAGGTGCAAGCTCTTGTGGAATACCCTGACTTAAATCAATGACTGCTTCTTCTTTTAGCACCGAAGCATGAAGAAGTGCACCCAAATAAGCCTTATCTTTAATGCTTAGTATATCCATGGATACATATTTGTCCCTACACAAACTTCTGCCTTTAAGTTCTTTTTTTACAACACTTGCTAATTAATTTATCTCCAACACATGAACCAGAAAGACCAATCTAGTGTGTCATAACAAGTTGAATAATAACCTATATAAGATTAAGCTTCAATAACTTCTTATAGCAAGGTATATTATGAAAGATGTAGAGTCATTACCAGAAAATTTTACTGAAAATCTTCACAGAAGTATTGGACTTAATGTAAAAAAAGAAAGAGAAAAAAAAGGGCTGTCACAATTACAGTTATCTCAAATGATAGGACATAAATCTGTTACTATTGTTTCCCGGGCTGAGATTTTTTACAAAGGGCAGCATTTCAATATAGAACATCTTGTCAAAATTGCATTTGTTTTAGATATAGATATTGAAGTACTTATACCTAAAACTCTTGCTTAAAATATTGTAAATATATTAAACTTCAAGTCTACCCATACACCACATGTCACCCGCGGTGCTAAAATAGGCAGTATAAAAGACTGCTAAGAGAGTAGTTTTTACAACCAAAAAGCCAAAGAAACAGAGGAAATCTGTTAGAGTCTTTTTCCACTAGTTTTGGAAGGAGATTTATGCTTAAAAAAGGTGAAGTAAAAATGATCCATAAAATGATAAAACAAGGGTTAAGTAAAAGTGCTATTGCACGTAAGCTTGATCTGAGCCGTGATACGGTTGCCAAGTATGCCAAACTGCCAGAGGGCCACGTGCCAGTAATTAAAAGAGCACCCTCCGGAACCACAGTAGATGCCTATCTTCCCCATATTGCCAGGATGCTTGAGAAAGCCCATGAATTGGATGTTCATATCCCATCCACCTCTATTTATGAAGAGATAAAAAAGATGGGCTATACAGGTTCCCTGCGATGGATGCTGGAAATTATGCAAAAACATTCACTCAGGCAACGTGTGAAAGATGAAGAGTTGCTCATACGCTTTGAGACAGATCCAGGACATCAAATGCAGGTAGACTGGGTAGAGTTTCCCAAAGACGGATTCTCTGCCTTTGTAGCAACGATGGGATATTCCAGGACTTCATATGTCGAATATGTCACGGATGAGAAAGTAGAGACACTGATCCAGTGCCATATGAATGCATTCTCATACTTTGGAGGTGTGCCTGCTGAAGGCTTATATGACAATATGAAAACCGTCATCATTAAACGTAATGCCTACGGACGTGGTAAACACAAGTTCAATGAGCAGTTCCGAGACTTCGCCAAACACTGCGGTATGGACTTGAAAGTCTGTAAACCCTACCGAGCACAGACCAAGGGAAAAGTGGAACGTTTTAACCACTATCTGCGTTACAGTTTCCATAATGCTTTTAAAGTACGTTTGTCGATGATGGGATATAAGATGACCAAAGAGAATGCCAATGCTGAAGTGATGGACTGGCTGGATTACTCTGCCAATGCGAGAATACACCAAACGACATTGCAAAAGCCTTTTGAATTACTTGCACAGGAGCAGTTGCAGCTGCTGCCTGTACCGAAGCCTTATCTTGGTATCCACCCGTTAAAAGCTACAAGTAGAAGTATAACACAAGCTCAGAATATAAAACCTAAACATCGGGTACATATCCCACCCAGGGATATGCAAAGTTATGATGAATTCATTCCTGCTGCCATTGCCTATATGCTTACCTACAGTGCGATCACAGGAGGTGTATTATGGCAGTAAACGAACAGATAGAAATACTGTGTAAAGAGTTACAGCTTCCCTCACTTGCCAATACCTACCACGAACTGAGCAACCGTGCCGCCAAAGAGAATTGGAAATACAGTGAATACCTCTATGAGGCACTGAAGAGTGAAGCTGATGGTAAAGCCGAAAGAAGTAAGGCAACCCTGACAAAGATGGCGGGATTTCCTACAATCAAGACACTTGAACAGTTTGACTTTGATTTTACAATCGGTGTGAACAGGCGACAGATAGAAGAACTCTCAACAATGGAGTTCGTCAAACGTAAAGAGAATATCATTCTTCTGGGGCAGTCTGGTGTCGGGAAGACCCATCTAGCCATAGCACTTGCCTATCAGGCAGTGCAAAAGCGTATTAAAGCCAGGTTTGTAACGGCTGCTGATCTTATCATGCAGATGAGTCAGGCTAAAAAAGAGAAACGTTACGATGCTTTTCTCAGACAGGCAGTTATGGCACCGGCACTGCTTGTCATTGATGAGATAGGATATTTCCCTATGAGTAAGGAGGATGCCCATCACTTCTTTCAAGTCATCTCCCGAAGATATGAGAGAGGATCAACGATTGTTACCTCCAACTTGGTCTTCTCTCAGTGGAGTGGAATATTTGCCAATGACAAAGTAGTTACTACCGCTATTTTAGACAGACTTCTACATCACTCTCATGTGATAAATATATTGGGAGATTCTTACAGATTAAAAGAAAAAAAAGAGGAGGAAATGAACGGTTCTGATCTTTATACATTTGAACCAAAAAATAAGAAAAAACAAGGCTAAAAATAACGTGTTGCTTGAGGTTACATTTCGTGAAAAAAACTTACGAAAAACTGCCTAATTTAACTCCGCGGTTGACAATAGGTGCCCCACTGTTCGCTCTGGCATTAAAACTGGCTATCCCCTCCGGACTCCCTGCGGTGATACTTACATTACCTTTAATGGTTACATTTCCTTTTAGCGTAATGCCGCCGTCTATAACAATAGTCCCTCCCTTGCCTTTGGCGGTGAACTTCTTGGCGTTGATCTGGTTGGATATTTACCAAAAAGGGGAAAATCCACGATTTATTGACAGACATCTTTTCTCTCTACTCTTTTGAGCACCTCATGGGGTATCTTCTTTTGTAGACCTTTGTTGCACATCTGTTCTATGTAGGTGGTGTAGGCTTGACGGGCTTTCTCTTTTTCACCTAACTCCCAGTACGCATCACCGAGGTTGATGTAGGCTACGGTTCTGTTTGGGAACTTTTTAATGATCTTCTCCAGTAGATAGACCGCTTCTTTGTTGGCTCCTGCTTTTTGGAGGTAGTAGGCTATGTCGTTGTATTGGGTGAGGGTTTTGGGGGTGAGGCTATATAGTTCTTGTACTTTACCTTTTTTACCTATAAGAAAATAATGATATATCCATTGGGCTTGGTCTCGGTAAGCACTAATTAAGACATTTTTAATTAGTTTAATATTGCATACTTCTGAAGATAAAAAATATTCTGAATATTCATTTGACTTATCGGCTTTTAGCAACTTGCCACATTGATTAACCATCCCATTCAAATAATAGAAAAGAAGAGTCTGACTTTTATATTTAATTGTTTTACATTCTTCACCATCTAATGACTCATATATTGATTTTTTAATTTTTATTGATTTAGAATTCTCACAATCTATATTAAAACTATTTGATACTAATATTTCTGAAATTAAAAATAACATTAAAAGACTTTTTTTCATTTTAATTTCCATGTAGATAATATTTTTTTAAATATTCTTTCCCTATCACGCAGACCATTACTCCCGCCATTAACAGCTAATGTTACTAATTTGACATTCTTTTTATCGTGATCAATTAGGACATTAATATCTCCATGTGCTCCATATTTGCGATGGACGGCACCATGATGTCTCCAGTACCAACATGATACATCAATAGCATTTTCCATATTATTTCCCACTTTTTGTGGATGTGTTACAAAGTCTATGCCTGTTGCTTTACTATATGCCTTATAGTTATTTTTCCAAGTTAATTGCAATAAACCCCTTCCCCTATATTTTCTACCATCCCCTTTATGCGTATTACCATTTTTAATAGCATCTCTATGTACTCCTGGCTCATAATTGTGACCACTTCCATATTCTAATGTTGTATCAAAATGCGCTGATTCATGAATTATTTGGGATAAAAAGTGAGCCTTATGATAACAGCTTTTATCTATATGATATTTTTTCATTTTTTGTTCTAAAATTTGAACAAACTTATTTTTATCAAAATTGTGAATATTTGTATATGTTGGAAATTCAGATTTAAATATTTTCAATTTGGACATTTTGCCCATAAACCATGAACCATGATTGCCTACAAGCTGATTCAGTAAATCAACAGTAGTCTTACACCCACACTTCCTCTTCGGCTCATTCCCCACCGGCACATCTCTTTGCTTTTTTACATTTTCTCTAATCTGCTTAGTGCGTGTCTGAGTAATAGCTAAAAGATCATCCTCTGTTTCGGGTATGGCGATTTTTTGTCCTATTTGTATCCGTCTTGGGTCTAGGTTTCCATTCGTAAACAAAATAGCTTTTAATGACATATTTTCTTGCTGTGCTATCTTGGAGAGGGTTCCACCTTTTGGCATACTAACATATCTCATTGCTTAACTCCTTCATTTCCTGCATCAAATGTGCATCAACAGCTTTTTGCAGTGCCTCCACCTTCTCCTCACCAAATGCTTCTTTATCTTCAAGTATATCCATAAGCCACTTTAATTTTAATATCTCTTTACCCAAGATATGCCAAGCCATGATATAGACATAAGACTCTTTTTCGGTATGCAGACCATACTTGCGACCGTCTTCCATTACTGCTTTCACAAAAGCATAGGTTTGAGATTTATCCACCGGATAAGAGGGGGAGATGTTCAGTGCTTGCATATCGGCTATGGTTTTGTCTATGAATGCTTGTGTCTCTACCGCTTTGAGCCTTTGCAGGTGTTGTGAAGTCATTACTCTCATGAGAGTACCTCCTCTTGGAGTCTTTTTTCAACTCTTTGGATTTTACCACTTTGATGATCAAGTGTGTAGATGTGGATATGCTTCTCATCTTCAGGAATTTCACTAATGATACACACTATTTTAGAAAAAAACTCTGCTGCCTCTTCCTGATCCAAGAGAGGAAAGTACTTTCTCCTGAACTACAGTGTGATATTATTTTAATCTCATTTAAAACTCTCCTTGAAATAATCCGAATTTGGTTTGAAATTGTATTTGTTGTATGTTATTATTTTTAGACTTGATGATTTGATTTAAATCTTTTGAAAAACCATAGCATAGGTGTTTGCTATTTATTAAAGATATCTTATCTCCTTTTAGTGTGTACTTATCAACGCACTCTTTTTTAGGGAAAGAGATATTTTTATCTTGCAGAAGTTCATTTACCTCTTTGCATACTATAGGCAATTCTTTTTGGGAGAAGTTTTCGATATTATATTTTACATTCATGCAATTATATTTGGGATACTTAATAGTTAAATTATTATTATCATAAATGATTTTTGCATTTGAAATAAAGGCTTCTACATCTGAAGCGTATATATATCCTTCAGCTTCTTTTGCATTCGAGCAAGAAATTATAAATATCAATACTAGACTGAATAATAGATTATTTTTTCTCATTTTTAATTTACAATGATATCGCAGGTAAAACACAAAATCTATCTAAGTAAAGTTTATTATCTTCTTTCTCAAGAAAAATAATTTTTTTTGAACTTTCAAATTCTCCTATACTATCATCCGGTTCGAAAGATATATAGTAACGGATTGTTCTTTTCTTGGATGAACCTAAGATTTGCTTTTTTATTTCCGCTTCAATTTCAACTAACTTTTCAGAATCATTTTTAGAATAAGGTAAAACTTTAAATTTTACGGGTGAAACTATCCCAATAAAAGCAGCTTTTTTATGATATGCAAGACAATCTGAATATCGTTTCTTGAATTTCATTTTAGGCAATAATTTTTTTTCATCAGTATTATCAGATGGTATGGATATCCAGCGATTAAAAAATAAAGCTTCATTGGATACATTATATGCTGCATTTTTCTTATAATCCATATAAGCTACTGACTCTTTACTGCATCCAAGAATACTTATAGTAAGCAATATTATAAATATTTTCATCATGACTCTTTGCCTCCTTTCGATGAGCTTCCATCATATATTGGCAAAATACATTTGGTATCGTCATAGTCAGAAGGAACTCTAAAATCAGTCCATACAGATTTAGGGTATTTACTTATATTAACGCTATCATGCTGATTGCCTCCCAATACATATAAATATTTACCATCTTTACTTTGTCCCACTACAAAGGCAACATGTCCTCCACCTCTTCTACTTTTTACAGCTATTGCACCATATATTGGTTTTTTAGCCTTCTTTCCAAAATTTTTCCAACTTTTTGCTCTTGCAGGATACGAAACAGTTTTATATTTAGATTGTTTCATAACCCAATTTACAAAAGATCCACACCATGGGACTTCATCTGTTGAAAACCCTCCGGAAACACTATGGTATTCTAAAACTCTAGGATTATGTTTTTTGCCATGAATTTCTTTAGTTCCTAATTCTTTTTTGGCAATTTTCATCCATTTTGGAGGTTTACACTCACACCCACTCCCCTTACCCCCATCCATACTAGTCTCATCAGAAGGCTGTTTGATCGTTGGTTTAATCTTGGCAGGGGTTGCGGATACTTTGGGTTTGGGAACAGAGCTTTGGTTGGGGATGTTGAGGCGTTGTCCCACATAGATGTTATCGGGATTGCTTATGTTGTTGGCTTTGGCAATGTCTTGATAGGTGATATTTTCATATTTTCCCGCTATGGTAGAGAGAGTTTCTCCGCTGCGTACCACGTGGGTGACGCTTTGTTTGGCTGCCTCTACGCTCTCTACTGTTTTTGTTACGACAGATGTAAGACCTTCTGCCTTTTGCATCGCCTCGGAAGAGAGCGATATACCGCTAAAGAAATCACTGACATTTCTAAATCCGTCACTGAAACAACTCATGCTTCTTTCTTTGAAATATTTTAACTCATTTACAGACATCTTTTACTTCTACTCTTTTAAGTACCTCTTGGGGTATCTTCTTTTGCAGTCCTTTGTTACACATCTGCTCTATGTAGGTAGTGTAAGCTTTACGGGCTTTCTCTTTTTCTCCTAACTCCCAGTAGGCATCACCGAGGTTGTAGTAAGCTACGGTACGGTTGGGGAACTTGGCTACTATCTTTTCCAGCAGATAGACAGCTTCTTCGTTGGCTCCTGCTTTTTGGAGGTAGTAGGCTATGTTGTTGTATTGGGTGAGGGTTCTGCTAGATAAAGGACTATTAGCAAACAATTCATTAATAAATGGTAAATTCATACTATGAATTTTTTTATCCTTTAGTCGTTTAAGCACCATATCTATATCAAAGATATTCTGAATTTTTTGTTCTATAGCTTTTTTTGTAATATATTTAGCTTTGATCTGCTTACCTTCTTGCATACCTTCAAATTCATATGGAAATAGATCTTCTAGCTTTTTTGTTACAAAATTGTGGGATATATCCCTTATGCTGTAAAGATGGACTTGATATAAGTTACCTTCCGCAGTATCATATAGCCTTTGTTCCCATGTTTCCAAAATAACTAACTCTTTCCCACCTTTAATATGCCTTAAGAAACATAGTTTAACTTTTGCATCATTTCCTTCGGGATAATATCTGTCTATGAAGTTAATTTGTGAATTTTGAATAAGATACACATCCTTTGCTCCTGTTTTTTTTTCCTGCTTGCATAAAAGTACCTTTACATATCTCTCGTTACTTGTATTTAATTCAAAGGTTTGATCTATACCCGTTGTACAAATAGCATATTTTTCCGAAAAATTTACTGCATATATTGTCCCTGGTGTTAACAATAATATTGATACAAGTATTTTTATTACATGTTTCATTTTATATTTACACATTTGTCTAATTTAAATATTTTTTTCATTCTAAGGAATGCTTTTCGTCGAACGTCATATGAGTGTGTTGCTTTATTTATCTTGGCAGTCACTTGATTTACGTTTGAATCGGTCATTCCTTTGTCCGCGTATATATAACATTTTTTTTCATACCAATCTCCAAAGCCAGCAAATACAGCTTCTTTTGCTGTAAATACGTCATATCCCTTACTTAAGTCAACTCCAGAATTTGGTACCAATTTATCAATAATTTCTTGGGTTTTAGTGTAATTACTTCTACCTGTAATCTGCAAAAGCCCTCTCCCCCTAAACTTCCAGCCATCACCCTTGTATATATTCCCAAGTTTATAATCTTTGCTTCTATATTTATCGGCATATACTATATTTGCAATTGCTTTTTGGTTTGCTTTATGTGTTGATGTCCTTCCTATAGAGGTTGCTATTTTTTTCAAATGAGGATACTTAACGAAAGCTTTGAATGGATATCCAGACAATAATGCCTTAGCTGAATAGTTGAGACTTTCCCCATAAAATGCACCTCTTAATGTATCGGTGCTTTCAACAAATGCTTGTGCAAAGAAATGAGCCCTACGCAAACATGTATCTACTTTAAAGACTTCGTATAGCTTTATCTCCCTACCATTAACAATGTAGATTTTGTTCATTTCGGTTACTAATTCAGAGATTTTGGCAACAGATGCCTTCGGCCATACTTTCTTAATATCGGAAATTTTAATATCCTGATAACATTGGCACTTCTCACACTTCCTCTTCGGCTCATTCCCCACCGGCACATCTCTTTGCTTTTTTACATTTTCTCTAATCTGCTTAGTGCGTGTCTGAGTAATAGCTAAAAGATCATCCTCTGTTTCGGGTATGGCGATTTTTTGTCCTATTTGTATCCGTCTTGGGTCTAGGTTTCCATTCGTAAACAAAATAGCTTTTAATGACATATTTTCTTGCTGTGCTATCTTGGAGAGGGTTCCACCTTTTGGCATACTAACATATCTCATTGCTTAACTCCTTCATTTCCTGCATCAAATGTGCATCAACAGCTTTTTGCAGTGCCTCCACCTTCTCCTCACCAAATGCTTCTTTATCTTCAAGTATATCCATAAGCCACTTTAATTTTAATATCTCTTTACCCAAGATATGCCAAGCCATGATATAGACATAAGACTCTTTTTCGGTATGCAGACCATACTTGCGACCGTCTTCCATTACTGCTTTCACAAAAGCATAGGTTTGAGATTTATCCACCGGATAAGAGGGGGAGATGTTCAGTGCTTGCATATCGGCTATGGTTTTGTCTATGAATGCTTGTGTCTCTACCGCTTTGAGCCTTTGCAGGTGTTGTGAAGTCATTACTCTCATGAGAGTACCTCCTCTTGGAGTCTTTTTTCAACTCTTTGGATTTTACCACTTTGATGATCAAGTGTGTAGATGTGGATATGCTTCTCATCTTCAGGAATTTCACTAATGATACACACTATTTTAGAAAAAAACTCTGCTGCCTCTTCCTGATCCAAGAGAGGAAAGTACTTTCTCCTGAACTACAGTGTGATATTATTTTAATCTCATTTAAAACTCTCCTTGAAATAATCCGAATTTGGTTTGAAATTGTATTTGTTGTATGTTATTATTTTTAGACTTGATGATTTGATTTAAATCTTTTGAAAAACCATAGCATAGGTGTTTGCTATTTATTAAAGATATCTTATCTCCTTTTAGTGTGTACTTATCAACGCACTCTTTTTTAGGGAAAGAGATATTTTTATCTTGCAGAAGTTCATTTACCTCTTTGCATACTATAGGCAATTCTTTTTGGGAGAAGTTTTCGATATTATATTTTACATTCATGCAATTATATTTGGGATACTTAATAGTTAAATTATTATTATCATAAATGATTTTTGCATTTGAAATAAAGGCTTCTACATCTGAAGCGTATATATATCCTTCAGCTTCTTTTGCATTCGAGCAAGAAATTATAAATATCAATACTAGACTGAATAATAGATTATTTTTTCTCATTTTTAATTTACAATGATATCGCAGGTAAAACACAAAATCTATCTAAGTAAAGTTTATTATCTTCTTTCTCAAGAAAAATAATTTTTTTTGAACTTTCAAATTCTCCTATACTATCATCCGGTTCGAAAGATATATAGTAACGGATTGTTCTTTTCTTGGATGAACCTAAGATTTGCTTTTTTATTTCCGCTTCAATTTCAACTAACTTTTCAGAATCATTTTTAGAATAAGGTAAAACTTTAAATTTTACGGGTGAAACTATCCCAATAAAAGCAGCTTTTTTATGATATGCAAGACAATCTGAATATCGTTTCTTGAATTTCATTTTAGGCAATAATTTTTTTTCATCAGTATTATCAGATGGTATGGATATCCAGCGATTAAAAAATAAAGCTTCATTGGATACATTATATGCTGCATTTTTCTTATAATCCATATAAGCTACTGACTCTTTACTGCATCCAAGAATACTTATAGTAAGCAATATTATAAATATTTTCATCATGACTCTTTGCCTCCTTTCGATGAGCTTCCATCATATATTGGCAAAATACATTTGGTATCGTCATAGTCAGAAGGAACTCTAAAATCAGTCCATACAGATTTAGGGTATTTACTTATATTAACGCTATCATGCTGATTGCCTCCCAATACATATAAATATTTACCATCTTTACTTTGTCCCACTACAAAGGCAACATGTCCTCCACCTCTTCTACTTTTTACAGCTATTGCACCATATATTGGTTTTTTAGCCTTCTTTCCAAAATTTTTCCAACTTTTTGCTCTTGCAGGATACGAAACAGTTTTATATTTAGATTGTTTCATAACCCAATTTACAAAAGATCCACACCATGGGACTTCATCTGTTGAAAACCCTCCGGAAACACTATGGTATTCTAAAACTCTAGGATTATGTTTTTTGCCATGAATTTCTTTAGTTCCTAATTCTTTTTTGGCAATTTTCATCCATTTTGGAGGTTTACACTCACACCCACTCCCCTTACCCCCATCCATACTAGTCTCATCAGAAGGCTGTTTGATCGTTGGTTTAATCTTGGCAGGGGTTGCGGATACTTTGGGTTTGGGAACAGAGCTTTGGTTGGGGATGTTGAGGCGTTGTCCCACATAGATGTTATCGGGATTGCTTATGTTGTTGGCTTTGGCAATGTCTTGATAGGTGATATTTTCATATTTTCCCGCTATGGTAGAGAGAGTTTCTCCGCTGCGTACCACGTGGGTGACGCTTTGTTTGGCTGCCTCTACGCTCTCTACTGTTTTTGTTACGACAGATGTAAGACCTTCTGCCTTTTGCATCGCCTCGGAAGAGAGCGATATACCGCTAAAGAAATCACTGACATTTCTAAATCCGTCACTGAAACAACTCATGCTTCTTTCTTTGAAATATTTTAACTCATTTACAGACATCTTTTACTTCTACTCTTTTAAGTACCTCTTGGGGTATCTTCTTTTGCAGTCCTTTGTTACACATCTGCTCTATGTAGGTAGTGTAAGCTTTACGGGCTTTCTCTTTTTCTCCTAACTCCCAGTAGGCATCACCGAGGTTGTAGTAAGCTACGGTACGGTTGGGGAACTTGGCTACTATCTTTTCCAGCAGATAGACAGCTTCTTCGTTGGCTCCTGCTTTTTGGAGGTAGTAGGCTATGTTGTTGTAGGAGGTTAGGGTTTTTTTTCCTATAGATTTCTCAAATAGTAGTTTTTTAAAGAATGCTTTATTATAAGTTTTTAGCTCTTTTTTTTGTTTTAGGATTTTTTCTATATCCTTCAATTTTAAACTACATAAAGTACCTATTTTATTTAAACTAATTTTATCCCTAGTAATAAATCGTTGAAACTCTTGAGACATTATGTCTCCTTCATTATATATATCTTGATATGTAAAAAAATATTGTAATTCATCTTTTTTATTAAATACTGGTTCTATATAATGATTATTCAAATACTCTTTTTTATTTAAATAAATATTTGAAATAGGTATTCTATTTTTTTTCATTAATGTAATAAAATATTTCTTTGTAGAAAATTGAATTTTATCTAAGTATTCATAATCTTTATTATGGATATCAGTTTCATCTATAAAATTATTTAAATAATCTTTTATTGAAAATTTAATATCTTTATTATATTGAACACTAAATGAGTATGCTCCTATAGGATTAAAATTATATTTTGTAAAAATAATCTTTTTATCTTCTATTGCTAACAAAATATAAAATTTATATATAGTAGCATTACCATACTCTATTGATACATAATGCACATCCTTTGTAGAAATATTCTTTAAATAATTTACATAAACCATTCCTTCTGATTCTTGCTTGATTGTTTGTTTAACTGCTAACAAATTAAAGTTTTCTGCATAAATATTTACTATAAATAGAAAATTTAACATTATCACTCTTAAAATCATTTTATTCCTTAAAAACATTTTTCTAGTTTTACAGCAAACTCTTTTATGTCCTTTGCTCTATCTGTTCCATTAATAATCCTTCTTGCATTAAAATAATCTGTTTTAGTATTATTAATATAGTCACTTAGTTTTTTTCCTGTAAATAAACCTTTATGCATACCATACAAAATAATTTTTATTGCATTACTAGTAGGTGTTTTGGCAAGTTCTGGATTATTTATTAAATCTAATCCTAAAAAATCCCCTGCTTTTTTATAATTTGATTTACCTGTTATTTGACAATATCCACGACCATGGTATTTTACTCCATCTCCTTTAGTTGTATTTCCTATCCTTTTAGCTAAAGCTCGTCTACCTAAATTTTTTCCTAAAATTGGGTCATACATATCTTCAAAATATTTTTTTTGATATGTGTCACTTGTCCAATCAGCTTCAGATACACTATCAAATGTATAATTTGTTTCTAAACGAGCAGTAGCAAATATATATGCTAAGTTTCGTTTATCACATTTATATTGGGTATATTTTGTATAAAATTCTTCAACTCCAACAAAAAGAACCTTCAAATTATTTTTAACTGTTTCGGTAATCTTTTTCGTGGGGAATTGTTTATTATATTCTTTTATAAATTTATCAATATCTATACATCCGTCCTTAACCTCCAGCTCACTCCCTTGTAAAAATGCTTTCTCCTCGCCTTTGCCTACGAGGGAAGTGACTTTGAGCCATAGGTAGTCTTTTTTCTCTTCTTTGTCCTTCTCGCCTTTTTTAAACTTCTCTTTCCAAGCCTCCAGACTTCCTGCCCTTGCTTTGTCGTCTTCTTTTTTGTCTATTTTTGGTCTGAGGGCTATGGCTACAACGGCTTGTTCGCTTCCATCATCGGGGTCTATGCTTATGTGTGCCATGACTTTGGTCTGTTGTGTCTGCTCTTTTAAAAAAGGCAGAGGAGCTTGTGCGTCTACGAGCAGGGCATTTTTTTCGTAGAGCTCTAGGAAGAGTGTATCTCCCTTCTTATACCCTTTGGTTTTGACTACCAAAAAGACTTTGGCTCCTAAAGAGGCTTTGGTTATTTTTTTGTAGACTATTTTTTCTTTGGTACTTATCTGATGGGGGATAAAAAGCCTTTGTCTTACGACTATATCATACTTAGGTGCAGCAATATCGTTTTTCTTGGCAATGTCTGTATAGCTCACCCCACTGTATTTGGAAGCGATTTTAGAGAGGGTGTCACCTCTTTTTACTACGTAGCTTGCACTGCTGTTCTTTTCACTACCGCTTGCTCTGACCCTGATAGTTGTTTTTTCTGCAAAGTAAGCATTGAGAAGTTTTTTTTCACAAGGCAAGGAGTCATCTTTCCCTGTGCCCAAGGGATCATCTGTGTTTTTTAAAGGAGGCTGTTGGGGGTCCTCTGGTCTTTGAGGGTTTGGACCTTTGGCTTTGGCTGTACTCTCCTCATCGGTAAAGATTCCGCTTAGGAACTCACTCACATCTCTTATGCCATCTGCAAAGCAACTCATACTGTGCACTCCTTTACTGTTTTGTCTACATAACGTATGTTATTTTTCACTCTTTTGCGTATGACCTTTACCAGTCTGTCCAGTTTGTGTAGCATGCTGGGTTCTGGGTCATTGAGGTATTTCTCTGCCCATGCGTAGAGTGGGTCACGGTCTATGCTGTGCCCTAAAAAGAAGACCAGAGAAGCATAGACAAATACCCCTATGGGATGATGTATGTTATATGCTTCGGGTTTTGTATGTGTACTTGTCTTGATGGCATCATACACATGTGTCGTGCCTCCAAGTGCTTTCACCCTTTGCGGATAGACTTGCTCTAGCACACTGACTATTTCTCCGTAGGTGGTAAATGTCTTGACTTGTGCCAAATCTACAAGTAAAAGCTTGGTCAATGCAGTGTGGTAGTCCTGCAAAGAAGCAACATCGCCTGCATAGAGTTTGGTCAGGGTATGTTGCATGATTTTTTCCATTTTCAAGGCAAAGATATCTTCTGTTTTGAGTATGTCATGTACAAAGGTGTAAAGTGGGTCGCTAGCAAAGCCTACACCCAGTTGCAATGCCACAAAACTGTACGCTTTCAACTCTCCATAATTTGTACACCCTAAAGCGTAGCTCTCTTGCGCACAAACAAGCGAAAAGGCAAAGGTCTTTTCTTTGCCTATGGTTCTCATACGCTTAGGGTACAGCTCTATCAAGTCACGCGTTAACATGTGTGCAAGCTGTTCAAGACGTTTTTGTGTCATCTTGTGGAGCATCTCTTGGGTGATGCGGTACATGGTAGTTACTGCCAGCTTACGTCGAGTGTGTTTTCTATTTGGATGGTATGCAATCCATCCGTAGTAGTATATTGCGTAACGGCATCGCCATCAGCATTAGTTGTCAACGTTCCTCCATCAGGAATCTTATCGTCATTTGCATCTGTAAATTGTGATATGTCAATTTTTATTATTGTATTGTCTATTACTGTATTACTATCATTAATTTTAATGATATCATTATCATTTAGCAACCCTAAGTCTGAAAGTGTTAACTTACCTGCATCACCACTACCTGTCAAAGAAGAACCTATTCCTACAGATATAATTTCAACATTATGGATATTTGAAAGGTTCACAGAAACACCATCATCTATCAACAAAGTATCATTTCCTGCTCCAAGGTCTATGCTTGTAAAGTTATTAGAACGCAATAAAATAGTATCATCTTGGTCTGAACCTGTTACATTGTTAACATTTAGTACTTCGATGTTTTCTACATTTGTGATATTACTTAAGTCAATACTATTTTGAGTGTCTATAATGACGGTATCATTGTCTCCTGCACCTAAATCTATGCTATTAAAATTATTGGTCTTGACTATAATGGTTTCGTTGCCACTATCATCAGTTGCTACACTCACTGAACCTTGAGTTAAAATCATCGTATCTTCACTTGATGCGAGTTCTTTATTTGTACTATTGGTATTTTCATTTATCTCAGCAGCTACAGTAATAGTTATTGTCCCTGTAGTTACACCATTACCGTCAGATACCGTATACTCAAAAGTATCAGTTCCGGTAAAGTTTGAATTAGGATTATATGTATAAGAACCATTAGCTGAAATATTTATAGTTCCATTTTGTGTTGAGAAGTTTCCACTAGTTACAGTTAACGCATCTCCCTCTATATCTGTATCATTTTCTATTAACGAGATAGATGATGTAAATTCTTCATTCTTAATAGCATAAATAGTGTCATCTATAGCTATTGGTGCATTATTTGCTGCTCTTACTGCAATAGTCGTTGTTGCTGTATTTGAATCATTATCACCATCATTTACTGTAATTGTAATTATTCTATCTGTTGTATCAGGATTACTTGAAGAGTTATTAAATGTAATTGCTTGAATTGCTGTTTGATACTCTGCAAGTGTTGCTGAACCAGTTAAAGTAATAATACCTGTTGTAGCATCATAAGCATCTACTGTAATACCTGTTGGTAATGTTCCTGATTCTAAAACATCAGCATCTTGTTTATTAGTTAGTGTAATCGTTGCTGATTCAATATGTGTATCATCTACATCTGTAATTGCTACATCTGTATCTCCTATTGAGATAGCTGTATCACCCTCTGTAAATGTAACTGCAAAGTCTTTATCACTTGCTGTTCCTGTTGAATCATCACTATCAAGGTCAAGCACTGGTGCATCATTACTCCCATCAATGGTCAGTGTGATTGTAGATGTAGCTGATTCAGCACCAGAATCATCCATCACCTGTACATCAAAGGTGACGGTAGCATGCTCTCCTGCACCAAGATTCTCAATACCTGCACCATCTAAAGTATAGCTACCAAGTGTATCCATTGTTACAGTCACAGCCCCGATATCGGTATCTTGGCTTGTGACTGTGGCTGGAGTATTATTCAGTGTTACAAAGGTATGTGTATCGTTTGTATCTACATCATTTGTGTTGACATCAGCGAGCGAGATACTTCCTGTTAAGGTATCTTCTGCTACGTTTGTGGTCTCTATATAGTCGGTAATAGTTGCAACATCATTCACCGCATCCACCGTGAGTTCTAAGGTACCGGCATTTGTTTGTCCCTGATTATTGGTCGTAGTGTATGCGATGGAAGGGAGTACCCCATTATAGTTGTTATTAAAATCAAAAGTTAGTTCACCCGCTTGTGTTGCGCTGAAGCTACCTATGCTTGTACTGTTTACCACTATATTTATGTTGCTTGGTGAAGTAGCGCCTATCGTGTAGATAGTATTACCGATTTGAATCGTTTCAAGATGATGTCCTGCTTCTAACGTAAGGGAAACGCCTACAGGCTCATGCGATGCATTGGGGTCTTGCGGTGCATTAGGATTGTTATCTTCTGACACATGCACACTCTGCGAACCAAACCCTGCACTATTCCCTGCCACATCATAGGTAGTGACTTCGATGTTTCCTTTTATAGCTGCAGGAAACCCTGATACGTCTTGTATACTAATTCCCCCAGCATCTCCAAAGACTGCCAAGAACGTTGTCTCGTTTATGCTGTAGGGTTTTTCTCTTCCAGCATAACCTGCTACTTCGTATCCGCTTTCTACCTTGATGTCCCAGTTGCCTGTCGCTACATTGTGTGTGGCAGTGAAGATAAGGTTAGATCCATGTTCTGCATCGCTCTTCACTTCAAGTTGATACAGTCCACTTTGTGCAAGTTCGTCATTATTGACTTCAACGAGGTTACCAAACACAAAAGTATCCCCGGAAACATCCTCGTGTCTTACCCCAGAGACAGCGCTCAGTGTAGTGTCTATAGTGATCTGCTCACTTATAACATTGGCAAGATTGCCTGCGTCATCTACCACTCTTACTTCAAAATGATACTCGTTACTATCATCTAAGTTACTTGTAGGTGTAACACTGTAAGAGCCGTCTGTGTTTTGTGTGATGTTTGCTTCTAGTTCAGTACCATTTACATAAAGGGTTATGTTTCCTATGTCAACGTCGGCATCTACACCTGTAAGGGTAAGTGTGGGGGTTTTGTCATTGGTTTGCTTATCTCCTGCTACGTTTGTATCTGTCCCGTTAGGGGTATTGTTTTCAAAGTCGTTGCTGTCGGCATCTGTGCTAAGTGTAAGAGCCAGTGGCGTTGCATCTGTATCTGCATTTGTGTCTAACGTAAAGGTGGTATTTGTATTTGCTTCATTTCCTGCGTCATCTACCACGGTAACCGAGGCTGTGACCGTACCGTCCTGAAAGTCTGCAAGTTCTGTAGAAGGAAGGCTCCATATGCCGTTGTTTTGCTCTGCTTCTACAGTCTGGGTTTGGGCTGGGTTTGCAGCGTCTGTAAAAGTCACTGTGACTTTGACTACATCTTTGTCTATACCGCTTAAGTCCATCTGAGGGCTTTTGTCATTGGTTTGATTGTCGCCATTTATTGCTTGTGCACTGTGAAGACCATGGACATCATTGTTATCTGAAACATCACTGAGGGCTATACCCAATGCTAGCCCATCGTTTACCTCCAGATCAAAGTCACCATCTGCTCTGGTATCTAAAGTAAAGGTTGTATTTGTGTTTGCTTCATTGCCTACATGGTCCACTACTGCTACTGTGGCTGTGACCGTACCGTCCTGAAAGTCTGTAAGTTCTGTTGGAGGAAGGCTCCATATGCCGTTGTTTTGCTCTGCTTCTACAGTCTGAGTATGGGCTGGGTTTGCAGCGTCTGTAAAAGTCACAGTGACATTGACTACATCTGAGTCTATACCGCTTAAGTCCATCTGAGGGCTTATGTCATTGGTTTGATTATCCCCTTGACTACCTGGAACACCATCTGACACATCACTTAGTGTTATGGCAAGGTTTGTATCACTGTCTGCTTGCGTATCTATCACTATACTTTGTGTCGCAGGCGTTGCATCGTTACCCGAAACATCACTAGCGGTGACTTCTATTACATACGATGCGCCATGTACAAGTGTAGCTATGGTTGTGTGTGATATGGTATATGTCCAGTTTCCTGTTTCTGTATCACTTACCTCTGTGACTTCTGTAGTGTATGTAAACAGTACATTGCCATTTGTATCTTTTATGTTTAGGGTAACCGTTTGTCCATCTTCTATGCCCTGGGTACTACCTTGAAGCGTGAGCCCCTCGTTATTGGTATGTTCAGTATTATTGATAATATTATCACCTGTGACATTTTCTAACGTAATGCTTGCAGAAGTATTCACACTCACATTGTGTGTAGTTATAGCCTCATTAGCAGAGACATCACTTACAGTTGCAGTCACTGCATAGTCAAGAGCATCTTGCAACGCTTCTACATCGACTACTGGGACAGTAACACTCCAAGTGCCATTTGTTTGGATATCTGCAGTATAGGTATGTCCATTGAGTGTGACAGTCACTTCTTGGTCTTTTTCTACCCCTGTACTGCTACCTGAGATAATCAGAGGTTCGTTGTGTTCTTGGGCATTAATGACATCATCTTCAGCTATGGTGTCTATATTGATTTTGGCTGTTGTATCTATGGTAAGCACTGAAGGCATATTTAATGCAGTACCTTCAGAAATGTTTCCATGGGTATCAGTGATAGTAGCACTTAAGACATACTCCCCCTCAGCTAACGTACCCAATGTTATCGTTAGCGTATGTGCTTCCGCTTCTTCTGCAGTGAGGGTATGTCTAACAAGTTCTTCAGTACCATTAAAGATGGTGAGTGTATCACCTGCTGTGACATCCAAGGGCAACCCTATATCTAGTGTAGGTGTGGTATCTTTGGTTCTGTTATCATCGACTACACCACTATCTGAACTTTCCGCCAAATCAAGTAAAGTAGGGTTGAGTGCTGTGGTGTATAGCGTAATACTTTGTTGATTGAGTACTGTCAGATAAGTACCATTACTGGGAGTAAGACCACTGCTTTGCATTGATGTGTTGAGATAAGAGAGTTCACCGCTTGAAAGGTTCTGTGCATCAGAGAGCTCTACTAACGTGTGTAGCTGTTCATTGCTAATGGCAGTATCACTTTGCAGTGCATTTAAAGCTGTAATAATCTCTTGGGTATTAGTATAAAAATTGTCTATACTGTTGGTATCATAGCTGTTTGTATTGTGTAAAGCTGCATTGATGTTCTCTACTGAAATGGTATTATGTTCAAGACCAAGAACAAGCATGTCTTGTGCATCCAGAGTATCACCTGCTTGCCATGTTTGTAAAGTAGTCACCACTGCTTCTACCACCTCTGGTACATTCTGGGTAGTAGCCAAAGGGAGATTTGTCTGGTGCAGTACTGCATTGATGTTCTCCACAGATACATTTCCCCTGCTCACATTTAGTACTTCAAAGTGTCTGTCATTGTCTGCACCACTCAATGTACCCTTTCTTGCATGTGCAATAACAATGAGGGTTTCTGTGTCTGACCCACGAACATAATACTGACCATCTTCACCACAAGAGAAAACTGTATGTTACTCTCTGGGGCTTTTTCTTCTGCTACTACTTCACGGTTAAGGTTTATGTCTTGTATATCGGTATCAAAAAGCTCAATACTGTTAATGGAGCTACTCTCCACA
>JAUTWP010154373.1:0-11155 GCA_033042655.1 Cyathermia naticoides
ATCATCATCGGTTATTGGACGTCATTCATATGGTCATTTTGACACACATTTTTAGAAGGAAACCCGCTGCCGCCATATAGGCTACTCTTTTTTATAAGCAACAAGGAATCTTTTATATCCAATTTTCCATAGACAGAACAGTACATACCACGGCCTTTGATGAACCAGTTGTGGACCATTGGTTGGAACGGACAAAATGATTACGTCAATAATCTCAATAAGCGTATAATTTAATTGACGTCTGCTTTCGTGGATTCTAAACGGCGTGCATGTCTTTGTGATTAAAACTTAAATTATTTATTATCATCAGCATTATGTTGTTGAGAATGGTATGATGCATATCAAGTTGTATACAAAAGAATAATGTTGTTGATAAATGAGACAACGCACCTGCAACTAGATCTAACCCTTAATTTTGCTAGAACCGTATTATTTCGGTTATTTTAATTCCTTTCAAGGATTACAATTATGAAAAGTGTATATAAAACATGAACTTTCTGTAAATTACATAAGTTCAAAGTACAGATAAACCAACGTTTTTCTTAATAAAAATAAATAAAAAAGTAAACATTGTCTGCCAGACAAAGTTTACATTTGGATTCTTTTACAATATTCGGCTAAAGCCGGTGAGTTATTTTTTTGTTTTTCGATTATCATACTTACGTGGTAGAGTTTGGCTACGCAAATTTCCTGATCGGTAAGTGAATAACCGATGTAGCCAACAAATATGTTTGTATGTGTTTTGACGCATCAGTTAATACCTGTAAATACGGTTCTAGCAACTTTTTATTACAAATTTTTAATCTGGATAAAAACAGATCACATACAGTAACATGTTGTCACGAATATTGGATTATAGTTAATCATATGTACTTTAGTCTGACCATACGTGACATTAAATCGCGTGGAATCATCGTGACGCCAGCAAACAAGACGGAGAACGCGAGGGAGATGGGTCTAGCTGGTCACGAATATTTAGCTATTCCCCTGCAAATTCAATAACCTGATGTGACCCACATCATACAAAACGAAATTAAACCAATCTGGAAGTCTGTATTATCGGTCAACTAGCTGGCTTCCTGGCGATGTTACGTCATATGTAACGCGATTTGTGGTTGTATAATAACATATCGTTTTTTACTGGATTATAAATTTCTGTAACATTCGGTTTTTAGTAGATTGTTTGTGTTTCATTTCATAACAAATTAACCTTTAGTCGGATTAATTTTCGTTTTTATTGTAGAACAGTAATGAAACATTTGTTAAAATCGTTACGTCAGAAGAATGGAGCGTGGTGCGCATCAAACAAACGTACAAGATATATTCTAAATGATTAAATATTAAACAAAAAACAGACACTGCCACTTTAACAGCTCTATGACGACTGCCACTGATTGACTCCGACTGAATTGTGGCAATTGTCATTTTTAATCTTGATAATTACGTCACGCAAAATTTTATTTATTTTATTGAACGTAAAAGCATTCAAGAAATATATTTACATGCATATATAATTATAAATGCCATGCGTACACTATACAATCCATTGTTTCGTTACGGACTCATTTTGGATAAATAGAAATCCGACCTTAGTTTATCCAATAGAAATCAGCGTAGCATCGCTTTATTACCCAGAGTGGCGTGTTTACGTGATCTGGTTACCCATTGGTCAACATTATTAATGCGTCTTAATATTATTTCTTTACAAAACACTAAATATCGCACCGTTTCAGCTACTACGGATGTTTCAAATGTCTGAAACGTCCAAAAAAGATCACAAATTACGGCGCCGTAAATCTAGACAAAAGAACCCGTTTTAGTACAAAAACTAAAAAGTCCGTAAAACATTTACTTATAAACTTACAACATAAAATACGCTGGTTTAAGTTTGTTAACAGGGATTAAAGACGATAAATATTACGCAGTTTTGAGAGCTTTTATCTTTTAAAAAAATCGTTAAGTGTTTACTATTGAAAGAAAAACGGTCGATTAATAAAATGGCGAATTTTCTGACGTTTCTGCAACACAGGAAGTTGAGGAGACGAGTATTGGGTTGCGCGCGCCCGGAGGGGAAGCGCGTGAACTTTGTCACATAATAGCCTCGACCTCGTATCATTTGCGTTTGCAGACGAAATCTTGAGCTCCGCGAGGCGGAACATGTCTCTTATCAGCACGCGGCAATCGCGAGACTTGGTTTTCACAAACATAGTTACGCTAGCCGATCACGTGCTGACCCCTGTTTTACGTCAGTCACCATGGCAACGAACCGTGTTTTAATATTGACAATAATTGTTTAGACCTGCGACCGTGCCTCCAACAGCTTGGTTTATCGATACACCGGGGCCTGGGAATTAAAGTAACGGGCTACGGCGCCGTGCGTGACTTCCGCTGTGTTTGCGCGAGACCAGAATTGCTGTCTTGGCTCCGTGCCAAGAGCGGCGCAGGAGATAAATAAATTAAAAATATATATACGACTTCTTGACAAGCATGGTCCAGTCGTTAGAGGCAGCTTAGGAGATATCGATCATGCAGGCATGCCACGTCGAAGAACTCCCGATTGACTTATTTCGTGTATTGATCCGCCATTGAATGAGACGCGATTCGATTACGGGTTATGACCTTTGAAATACAACAGACGAAACACGGTGTCACGAACAGAGCAAATTATAATACTTTCAGGGGAGATCCAATGGGTAAATTAGTGGTGGTAATGCATTTAAGGATGCGGTTATTTTTTTAGGGGGTAGGTGGATGAGGATTATATTTACGTTATCTTAATTTCACGAAGGTTACACAATCAGTCATTACGGACCTGATAAATGCATGATATCTGAAACCAAAGTGATTAAAATTTAAAAGGTTTTTTTAAATTTAGATTTAATTTTATTTAATGTTCTTTTTTATTTAATTATCCCCGCCATCCCGATAAGGGTTCAATGTAAGTGTTCATGGCCCCACCACCAACAAAGTTGCTTGTCATCCCGCTTATATTATTAGTCCGTCCAGGCGACGGGCCCGCCACCGCTAATTACTCCCCTGATATTGATAACGCCGCAAATGAATCGTTTGGACCCGCCCCTGGATACTGGGCGTATCAGAAAGTGTCTCACTTTAGATAAGTGTTGTTAGTTTGGCGATGCTGTACTCACCCCGCCAGTTTACCTAGATTAGTAGGCGACCCGTCGAGCTTTGCAGTTAATTGTCCGTTCATTTTAACTAAATCCGCATTCGTAGGCCTATTGTAAACCTTGCATTCTCATTTAAAGTTAAAGTCTAAAACGAGTTACTGTTTTATATATAAATTGACTGTTGGCGCACGAAGTACCTTCAACATGTTGCAATTAAAAGTCTGAAATCAATTAAAAAAAATTAAAATACGATTTTTATATATATATATTTTTAATAAACCTAATGTGTTAGAATATTGTATCTTTTGTATTAAATTCATTAAAAGTTACTATATATAACATTTATTCCATTTGTCATTCTTGCATTTAAAAAACAAAACATTTTTCTCCATCATTTCTTTTGTCGCTCAGTATACATATTATATACAGACGTCATAGGAGGATCAAAATGGCGGCTAACAGCGGACATGGTTCCTGGAGCTATTTCTGTCTTGGCTATGACGTACTTAATGTTCTAGCCACGCTAGACTTCCATACTCGATATACACGGAATTAGAAGCCTCACGGAATAAGCTATTTAATTATACATAGTTCTTTATTAAAACTTTGAATAAAAGGTTTATTTACTCATTACTATGCTTGAATTACAACATGGTGACAATGTCTAGAACTGCTTGTTTTTATCTTGGAACAATATACTTAGAACACGAAATTAAAAAAAAGCTGTCTAATTATACGTTTCTCTTAATTATACTGGTTTAAGAAACATAGCTGAAAATTACATAAATGGATTGAAAATAGTATAATGTAGCGTTTTAAAAATGAACTCTTGAGACTATTCCCACTTAAAAAAACATATTTAAGTTTGTATGGCAATTCTGCCCTTTTTTAGAGCACCGCTACTGCAACATAATGATACTATTTCCAATACGCAGCAAAGGGTCTTTTATAATGCATTTTCCCACAGACAGGATAGCACATACACATGCGAAAACGTTAAATAGCCGCACTGACGGCATTTCCACTTTTAAAAGTGTACTTGTATTTGACGTTTGTAAAAAAATGCGTTAAATTATTAAAGAGCCAATATTAGCACTTTACCGAAGCGGTGCATTCTTTTTCCAGCGACGCCGTAATTTATCGAAATTTCTCTCTCAGCGCAAAACTGACTGGAAAGAGTTCGGCGATTCTCAAAATGGCTTTCCATGACAATAGAGGCATTCCTTAAGGATTCACCCCACACAAACAGGACGACTGCCTTCAAGCTACAGCATCAATACCAATCTAAAGGGTCGCGTTTTGTCATTAAAGAAAGGCGGTGGTTCAGAACCCCACCAGGGGCGGGTCTTGGATTTAGAATGATAGGAGCGTGTAAATTAATGAAAAGAATTTCACCAGAATAAACAAAGACAAAGAAATGAGAAATTGATCGTCGTTGACTCGCTTTCCCATTTAGGATCACACGCTCATATTCTCAAGGAGAAATAGTGGAACGTAGCCCAATCGCTAGCGTGTCCGTCTGTGAAGCGGTCGGTCATCGGATCGATCCTTCTCAGTAGACCAAGCAACAGTTTGGGCTATTTTTCGTTCCAACCAGTGGTCCACAACTTGTTTATCAAAGGTCGTGGTACGTGATGTCCTGTATTTGGGAAAGTGCATATACAAGACCCCTTGCTGCTTATCGGAAAGAGTAACCTATGTGACGGCAGCGGATTTTCTCTGATGAAATGTGTCAAAATTACCATGATAATGTATGACGTTCAATAGCCGATGATAAGATAAAATCTATGGCGTTGTTAAACAAAACAAACTTTACTTTCAGCATTGTTATATGTAGCATGATGTTAAATTCGTTTCCTGGCTGTGTAAAAAATAAATGGGTAGAAAAAGAGAAACGTTTACGGTAAACGGTGCAATGCAATTGATATTGGCAGTCATATTTCATGGTGTGCTGAGCATTATAATACATTTCACCTGATAGAAACACCTTTGTCATTTTGCCAAACTCTGTAGTAAGTTGGGCAAATGTCTTTATTCATTGGTTTCTCTATGTATTTGCCCGTCGTTTATAACAATACCCTGTTGTGTATCAAAACACCACTTATTGTTTGCATTCCTAAACGAATGTCGTCACACTTTACCTGACGTCGTTAAACGAAACTGCAACGTCATGATGTAGTGGTTAGACTATCGGATTAGAAGCTACTGGGATCGAATCTCAATCGAGGAATGATATCTTTAATCTTAATATTGGTCCAACCTATAGTGACTGTTCTGCAATGCTCATTGGAAAGGTTATTGTGCTGTCCTCTCTGTGGGAAAAGTATAAAGTTAGTTTGTTTTGTTTAACAACGCCACTACAGGACATTGATGCTTATCATTGGCCATTGGACGTTATTAATATGATAATTTTGACACATTTCTTTTAGAGGAAACCCGCTGTCGCCACATAGGCTACTCTGTTTGGATAAGCAGCAAGTGTCTTTTATATGCACTTACCCACATACAGGGCAGCACATGCCACGGCCTTTGTTGAACCAGTTGTGGAGCACTTGTTGGAACGGGAAAGTATCTATAAATGATTTTGCTACTATTGAAAACAATATTCTTATGATGCTTCTGAAGATCATGAAGGAGCGGGATGTAGCTCAGTCGACAGCGTGCCCGCCTTTGAAGCGGTCTGTCGTCGGATTGATCCTTCTCAGTGGACCCAGCTGCAGTTTGGGCTATTTTCCATTTCAACCAGAGGTCCACAACTGGTTCATCAAAGGCCGTGGTATTCACTGTTCTGTATATGAAAAAGTGCATATAAAAGATCCCTTGTTGGTTATCAAAAATAGTAGCATAGTTTCCTCTAACAGAAATGTATCAAAATGACCATATGAATGACGTCCAATAGCCGCTGATAAGATATGTGCTCTACTGGCGTCGTTAAATAAATAAAAAAAAATCTTCTGAAGATCACGAATCGTGAATATCCTATGTTATAATACCCATTGATTAAATAATGTGCTGGGGTGTAGTTAAATGTGCATTCTTTTTCTTTCAAACATGGAGGAATGAAAAGTCAAGTCGGTGATCTCCGTAGACCAATACAGGGGCGGGAATGAAAAGAAAAAATATGCTTCTGAAAGAGGCCTCTTCATTGGCGATGGCGTAATCACGTGACATGACCAGTAGATCATTTTCGTTACGTCTAGATAAAGATAGGTCACTGACAGATGTAGCCGCGGTTTCGTAATAGATATTGACAGATTATGCAGGAGTCTTTGAATAAATACCATGGCTGCGTTGCATTATGGTAGCCTCCGCTTGTCGCTAGGGCACAGCTGTTGGTGGTTTTCGCGTGGAAGGCGTTGGGGAATCATGCGTGCGCGCATTCACGGTGCAAACCAGAGGTCTTAGCAGTGGCGGTTCCAGGGGAAGGGGTGGGGAGGGAGTTCAAAACTCTCTTTTATTTATTTTTTTCAGTAAAAGCACACACACACGTTCAATTTAAATCTAAATCTCCATTATAAAGCGAGATGTAGCTCAGTCGGTAGCGTCTCCATTATAAAAAAATGTTTGATCCAACACCCCATTAAAAATGTTTGATCTGACACCTCTTTTAAAACATCCGTGATTCGCCTATACCTAAGAATTAATTGCTAAAACCATGTTTTCAGCTAAGAGGAAATGACTCATGTTTTACTGGTTTACTCGTATAATTCAAACAGGAGAGCTTTGACGGCTTTTATAACTTTTTTGTCCCCATCATAAGTCATTTTATTTCAAACGAGATTTTTTTATGGTGTAAAGTAAGTTTTGTTTTATTTAACGGCGCCACTGGAGCACATTGGTTTTTTTTCATCTTAACAGCGGCCAATGGACGTCATTTATATGGTCATTTTGACACATTTCTTTATAGAGGAAACCCGCTGTCGCCACATAGGCTACTCTTACCGATAAGTAGCAAGGGATTTTTATATGCATTCCCACAGACAGAACACCACATACCACGGCCTTTGATGAACCTGTTGTGGAGTACTGGTTGGAATTGAAAATAGCCCAAACTGCAGATGGGTCCACTGAGAAGAATCGACCCGACGGCCAACCGCGGGCACGTTACCGACTGAGCTACATCCCGCTCCTAAATCGGATTTAGAGTGTACAGGTTAGAAAAAACATGCCTTAAATCTATTCATAGTGTATGTTGTAGTTCCAACTCCAATCAATTGTACCCATGATCATATTGATGATCGATACCCTTGCCATCATCTCTTATAATTTCTCAATTAGTCGTCTATCGACCTATTTTGTTCCTGTTTGGTTTCACCGTACGTGTGCAGTGTACGTGAGCGGGATCTAGCTCAATCGGTAGCGTGTTCGCATGTGAAGCGGTCGGTCATTGGATCGATACTTCTCAGTGGACCCATATGCAACTTGGAATATTTTCTGTCCCAACAGTGCCACACAACTGGTTCATTAAAGGCCGTGGTATGTGCTGTCCTGTTTATGGGAAAGTGCATATACAAGACCGCTTGCTGCTCATAGGAAAAAGCCTATATGGCGATAGCGGGTTTCCTCTAAGAAACATCTCAAAAATTAATGGTCATAAGATTGACGTCCAATAGCCGATGATAAGATAAAAATCAATGTGCACTAGTATAGTGGCGTCGTTTAATAAAACAAACTTTACTTTACTTAAAGTGGCAGTCTGTGGTTTTTTAAAATATTTAACCATTTAGAATATATCTTTTACGTTTGTTTGATGAGCACCACGCTCCATTCTTCTGACGTAACGATTTGCTGTATCACGTGAAATACACTACAAATCGGCGTGGCGACCTGTCCGCCATCGCTAAGTCGTAGCTCTATTCACGTGACCTAAATATGAAACAGCTGGTCGTTTCGTCAGACGAATGGAGCATGGTGCGCATCAAACAAATGTACAAAATAATTATTCTAAATGGTTAACTATTTTAAAAAAACAGAGACTACCACTTTGGAATGTGTCAAGATGACCATATATAGCTTTTTTATTTATATTTATTCCTGTGTCGTCCGTCTGTAGTTGAGAACCCAAAGGTATTTGAACAGATGACAGACATGACGTAGCGAAACACTAAGAGTACACTGACGATTGTTTGTGTCTGCTGCAGATGACGTCGTATCGGTGATTTGCTGGGCTGTGGTCTGAATTGTATTGATTTTTCACGTCCACTTTGTTCTTTAAATTAATCTAAGAGCTCGGTAGACTGTCTTGTGTCAATTAGTTGGCGTGAAACGAAGTCGTTAATAAAATTCCATCCCGCCATGGGTGCAATCTCAGACTCTGAGACAAGTTCCTTAAAGACTGAGTCTGCACTCATGGAGGAGGGGGTGCTTGAATCTCACTCTGGACTTGAATTGTTTTTAGCGTGCTTACATCACTAAACAAGTGTTCAAGCACGCCCCTCCTCGGTACGCTGTCCCACAGTGCCGGACAGCCTACCTAGGACGGGAATCTTCTGAGACAAGTTCCTTAACGACTGAGCCTGCACACAAGGAGGGTGTGGGGTGTTCTTGAACCTTAAGTGGATGTAGGCATGTGCAAAAGGATTGGACAAACAAAATCCCATAACTAATGACTGCTTGTGATGATGGTGACGACTACAATGATGATGATGATGATAGTGGTTGTAAATAGTGATGTTTCTGATTTTAATGGTTGTATTGGTGCTGCTGCTGCTGATGATGGTAGTGATGGTCATGATGATTTAAGTGGTTGTAATGAGGGAAGTGGTTGTCATATTGATGATGATGATGATGATGATGATGATGGTAACGATGGTGACCATGATCATAGTTGTTTTTGAAGACTGCTGGTTCTGCAGCTTTGACGTCTGTCACTGGAACTGACAACGACAGGTCACAGGGGTCACTTGGGTAATGATCGCGTGTTGTTATGCATTGTAATTTAATATCACGCATAATTGAATTTGCACTAAGCGTGTATGCATAAAGTATTATGTGTAGTTCGCTGAATTATGCATGTCCAGCTCCTAGGGACGATGTAAGTAGAACGCGGCTATGTCCACAGTGTATTCATAGATCGCGTTTTTACGATTGTTTGTAAACAAAGTCAAGTTTGTTTTATTTAACGACGCCACTGGAGCACATTGATTTTTACCTTATCATCGGCTATTGGACGTCATACGTATTGTAATTTTGACACATGTTTTAGAGGAAACCCGCTGCCGCCACACAGGCTACTCTTTTCGATAAGCAACAAGGGATGTTTTATATGCACTTTTCCATAGACAGAACAGTACATACCACGGCCTTTGATGAACCAGTTTTGGACCACTGGTTGGAACGGAAAATAGCCCAAACTGCGGCTGGGTCCACTGAGAAGGATCGATCCCACGTCCGACCGCTTCAAAGGCGGGCACGCTATCCACTGAGCTACATCCCGCTCCGTTTGTAAACAAGAATCCATTTAAAACCAGAGTTCGGCCTCGGTGACGCGGTGGTTAACCTATCGGATTTGAGGCTGGTAGGTACTGAGATCGAAACTTAGTCGATGCGCGGGTTTTTTAATCACAGTACCGACTCCATCCCAGAGTTAGTGGTCCGCAAGAATCAGTGCGAATGTGTAACTAGATACATCGGCCAGTGGTTCCATATCGGGAAGGCCATGGTTGGTGTTATCCTGTCTGAGGGAAAGTGCATATAGTGGACTCTTGTCTAAACCTGATCCAGTTGGGACCAACAAAAACACTGGTTTAGACAGAGTGCTGGTTTAGACAGATGTCATCCAGTGTTAAGTGACTGAACGGGGCTTTGAAATTGTGCTGGTTTACACAGAAATCTGGATTAGAAAGATGCTAGTTATAATTATTTTCATTTTGTATGAGTAAACGATGCTATAAGATAGGGAGGAGAGATTCTAACTTTAATAAGAAGATAACAGCATGCTGTTTTGTTCTACATTCACATCGTACGTGTCTCGTGTACGTGCTGGTTTGGCTGATTGGTATCGGTTGTTGTAGCAAATCGTGTTGAGAGGTCCACGTCTAACCGTCAATCGTCGACACTAACTCGGATAAATATAACTCACGCTAAACGGATTTTACATAAACCGATTGCAATGAGGAATATAGCTTTAACATACTATACATAAAACATCTCACATTTAAATAGGCAATGATGAGTATAGCTTTAACATACTATACATAAAACATCTCACATTTAAATAGGCAATGAGGAGTATAGCTTTAACATACTATACATAAAACATCTGACATTTAAATAGTCGCGCTAAGACATTCATCCCTTTTCTTTCTTTCATATTTTGGTGGATTTTGTTTTTCTTTTATAAATCGGCTAGGCGGAACGCCAGCTGTCCTCCATCGCTAAGTCGTAATGCTATTCACGTGAGCTAAATATGGTACAGCAGATCGTTGCGTCAGAAGAATGGAGCGTTGTGCGCATCAAACAAACTTAAAAGATATATTCTAAACGATTAAATATTCTTTAAACCAGACACTGTCACTTTAAATACAAACAAACTTTACTTTCTACGAAGATTTCAGCTCAATGTTGAACGTTCAGAGATGCATGCTTCATTAAAAAGGCTGGTACCATGTTAATCACAGTTTTGTTCATCATACACATTTTTTAATTTCACGCTGCTCGGCAGCTAGTGATAAAGCTGTCAGCTTGTGTAATGAATATTTTCACAAATCTGTGTTTAAACCGACTGCGTGCAGCTGATTCGTTTTCCATCATGTTCGACAGTTATAGAACCCATCCCAACATGTCGATGCATGGTCAATGCTATGTAACAACAATTCGTAAACTTAAAGTAAAAAGTAAAGTTTGTTTTATTTAACGACGTCACTGGAACACATTGATTTTTATCTTATCATCAATTATTGGACGTCATTCATATGGTAATTTTTATACATGTTTTAGAGGAAACCCGTTGCCGCCACATAGGCTACTCTTTTCAATAAGCAGCAAGGGATATTTTATATGCACTTTCCCACAGACAGGACAGCACA
>JAUTWP010154484.1:0-11155 GCA_033042655.1 Cyathermia naticoides
ATTTAAGGTAGCCTTGAAAATAGATTTTTGAGCCTTGAAAAGGCCTTAAAAAGGCCTTGAATTTCATAGGTGAATGGTTGTATGAACCCTGTACCAATAACCGATGATTATGATAAAAATCAATGTGTTCCAGTGGCGTCGTTAAACAAAACAAACTTTACTTTACTTTCATTCACCAGATTCCTGTGGCAGACAATCATTCATGATGTTAGGTAAGCTGGTGATACAAATAACAAAGTCACTCTGACCCAACTAAGTAATGAAATCTATGATTTTTGTTCACATTGATTATCTCATATTCTCTTTGATGAACATCAAGAAATGTTTGCTCAGTTCCTTCCCTATTGATTATCCTACCATTTATAATAGGCATCGGAGATTCTCAAACATGTCAAATTATCCAATTGTGATTTTATTACATCAGCTTATCCATCCTGTATTTCATAGTTCACTTATTGTTGGATCATCAATATCGTAGGGATGTTTCTCCAAACTAAATTAGTGTTCTGTTAGTGAAATTCAGTATAGAGACTCACTACATGTTTTCATGTTCCGTCCTGTTCTATTATATGCAACAATGTCTTAATGAAATGTTGGACCCAGCTTCAGTTTGGGCTATTTTCTGTCTCAACAATGGTTCACAACTGGTTCATCAAAGGCTGTGGTATGTGGTGTCCTGCCTTTGGGAAAGTACATTATAAAAGACCCATTGTTAAATATAACAAACTTTACTATTCTGTGTTTCCATTCCAACCAGTGGTACACAACTGATTCATCAAGGGCTCTGGTATGTGGTGTCCTGCCTGTTGGAAAGTACAATTAAACATTTAAACATTAAATATAACAAACTTTACTATTCTGTGTTTCCATTCCAACTAGTGGTACACAACTGATTCATCAAAGGCTCTGGTATGTGGTGTCCTGCCTGTTGGAAAGTACAAATAAACATTTAAACATTAAATATAACAAACTTTACTATTCTGTGTAGTAGGATTTGTGATATTATGATTAAACTTACATCACATTGAGGTACATGTATTATTAAAGTTTACTATTCTTAGCAGTATTTGTTATGTTATTTTCAGGTACTCCAAACAACAAATTTGACCCTCATTTCCCATTACAACACCAGCAGAAAGATTTGCGTCTTGCACTGACATTGGGCGACCGAGCTGAACATGCACTTTATATTGCAGCATCAGCAAATGAGGTTCGTATTTAAAGGATGCTCACATGATACATACGAATCGAAACCTTTTTCTCGTTTTAAATACCTGACAATGAGTCAAGTCAAAAGGTTTAACGTCTTCATTCAGAAATAGCTGTTATAGCAGAGGCCTATCTTGGGCCCCAGTTATGACTGGTCATCTCTGTAACTCAAGACGGGAACCAGGCAACAATCCTTTTAATGCTTTTGTTTTATAAACATTATTTTTATATTCTCAATACTGGTTCAAATTTGTCTCATGTAATATTTTATCACTGAAATTTATAAGAGCTTTTTTGTTATTTGAAAAAGAAAATTATGTTACCTTTCTAACATGTAATACAAGTTTGCAATTTAATCCATTAAAAAGAAAAATTAATATAAAATTCTTCTGTGTGTCAATAAATATGTTGAGTATTACTTCAGCCTGATTACTTAGACACACATGTCTGCCTTCTGGTAAATTTCATGTTGAGCCAAAACAAATATCAAGTTATTGGATTTGATAAAATTAATTAATATTGAACCAATGTGTAATTCTAAACTTTACATACCTTTGTTAAAATGTATTACGATGGCTCATAAGCTTCTACAGGAACATAATAACTTTGTATCACAGTGTAAATATGTTTGTGGCATTACAATGTAAATATTAGTATTTACGATTGAGTACTTCATGTTGAAAAAGCAAACTGGTTATTATTAAAAATGTAGGTTATGTTTGTATAGTAATTGAAAAATGTGCAATAGCGTCAGGTAACATTTTGTTTTAGAAAATGTTTGATTAGAAAAAATTATAAATTGATTAGCAATTACTTTCTGCAAATAATATTACTTTTAGAATTGTAAAGCAATATCAGAAATGTGCATTAGCAATTCAAGATGCTGAAAGTTAATAAATTATCTGAGCAGGATGTAGCTCAATCAGTAGTGTGTCTGCATGTGAAGTGGTCGCTCATTGGCTCGATCCTTCTCAATGGACCCATCTGGTTTGAGCTATTTTCAGTTATAATCAGTGATCCACAACTTATTCATCAGGCTGTGGTATGTGCTTTCCTTGCTGCTTATTGAAAAGAGTAGCCTATGTGGTAGCAGCAAGTTTCCTCTAAAGAAATGTGTAAGAATAACCATATGTATGACATCCAATAGCCGATGGTAAGATAAAAATCAATGTGCTCTAGTGGCGTCGTTAAATAAAACAAACTTTACTTTAATAAATTATTAAAATAATTGTATATAAAACTTGTTATTTTTTGTTTACAGATGTTCAAAAGAGCTCGGAAACTGGGCTATGGTGACAGTGACATAGCAGCCGTTGTTAAGGCTTGCTCGGTATGATGTCATCACTGATGAGTTACAGATACAGCATTGTGTTTCTATGGGAGATGCTACACGGCAACAGATGATGTTTTGTTGAAGAAATGTTGGAAACTGAGACATAGCACATTATTTTTAATGCTGAGAGAAGAGTGTTCATATTTAAGAGTTGGTGTTCGTAAAATGTTGCCACGTGAATCTCTTGACAAGAGACTGGACACAATATGAAAACATTTTCACCATCAGACTGTTAATATGTCTGTAGTAGATTCTTACGTTACAAGGTGTGACGTGGTCAGCTATTGTACATTAATATTACCACACCCATTTTAAACCAGGATTTTATGAACAAAATGTAAAACTGAAATTATGAAAACTTGTATGATAAAATTGATGTCAAAGAACAATTATTCATAAATAAACAAATTAGAATTTCACTCATGTAATTAATGTGTCGATTGTTTGGTGAAATTTCATTATCTTGTGGAAGGGCTGAAACGTAAGAGTGATTCAGATAGTTTGGTATGATATCCTATCATAATAGTATGCTTGATAGCAGTTTCGTTGAAAGGAAAATGGACGTGTGATAGAGTATTTTAAGCATAAGACTGAGTGAGATAAGAAAGTTAACACATTGATATCGAATGCAGGGATTTGGATTGCTCTTAAGGTCATCATTGTTGCATTTGCAGTTTCTAATACTGGTGCATGTTTACCTTCCTATTACCTACATAAATGTATTTCTGTAACAAATAATTTACGTCTCATGAGAAGTTGTAACTGTAACAAGAATCTAATGCTCTCCACCACAATGAAAACACCCACTAACTAAAGCATTGTCAGGGATTTCAAATTCAGCCGGTGGGCAGCAGGATTTCCGGCTACTAGGATCTACTGCGCCGGCTACTTTTCACTCAACAGCCAAAAATAGTAATATGCATTTTTTTAGGTGATTGTATTTACATGATGCCAAAGCATTATGGTGTACTACTTTAACCTAATCCCCCTCTACTCAAAAACAATTTGTAAACCCTGCATTGTATATTCACGCATACTTTAGTGAAGGTCAGGAATACTAATCCTGGGGATGTTCAATAGCCAATGATGATCAATGTGCTCTTGTGGAATCTTTAAATAAACAAACTTACTGGTCCTGTGTTTGATACTTTTTATTGCTTGTAAAATGAACTGACCAGATACCACTTCGAGTACCAAATATAACAAGTTTTCTACTAAGAGGTCTATATCAAGCCTATAATTGAGAATTATGTCTATTACAGATAACCTATACTTAGTAAGTCTTACAGAAGATCTTCTGGCCAAGTTGTTGATTATTCTGATAGTGTTTACTATTTCATAACTTGTTCATCAAGTCGTGGTGTGTGTTGCATTGTCTGAGAGAATGCTAATATATATGTGTATAACTCCTCCTATTTCTATTTTATATACTGGTTTCTCCTCCAGTGTTCTTGTTTACATTATATTTATAGCTTGTATTTCACGTAATGTAGATGATCTTGTGTTTGTACAGTCAAGTAGATGCTTCGTAGTTGTTGCAAATGGATACTTAAAACAAACATTTTGTTCTATTTTTAATGCTTTTTTATATACTTTATTTTTATATTCTCAATACTGGTTCAAATAACTGAAAGGAACATTTGTTTTAACACCTCATTACTTTATTGAATCACAATAATCATTAATTATTTATAACAAATATTATTAAATGATTCTTTTGAGACCTCAGAGTTTATCAATTTTTGTAGATAGACAAAATTAGTTATAAAAAATGTTTGTGCTGGTAGATTACGTGTTAAATTGTCAAAATGCACCAAATTTAAGTTGCATTTACATTCTTCAGTGTTGACGCGAAAATAAAAATTAAGTGTTATTAACCGACTGACCCACAAAAATTGGCCCAATTTTTTTATTTCCAATTTAAATTGTGGAGCTATATATCCCTGAATCCAAAAAATAAATAAATAATCCTACCCACGTTTTAAATTACAGGTCGGAAATGGACAAACAAAATATGTTTAAGGAAGGCCTGACATTAATATCATCCCTTTCATAATTCATACACATGTATTCCAGCTCGTTTCACAAGTCATCAATCACTGACGTGCCAAGAATGTTTTGTATGTGTGATGAGTTCCCATTGTAGTGAGTAACCGCCGAGTTACTCATGTGTAAGATAGCTTTTAGCTTGTTTTAGTACCGGAATGCGAGATGTGCCGTTGTATGACAGGCATACTTTGTGTTTAACATGGCATGATGTCACTAGGTCACAGTTGTGTCACAGATATACAACATTCTGGTAAATTGATATTATTAAACATGTAGTTATGATCAGTAAATATATGTTGGCAACTTGAATTTGTGTTTATTTTTATTTATCAGTGTCATATGAGTATGATATTAAATGTTTGTTGTCGCCACTAGGAACATGTAGATGTTACCTAACCAAAGAAAGTTATGTAGAATTGTTTGTAAATACACGTTTTATTGAGAGGGTGAATTCACTAATTAAACTGTTGTACTTACATGGCAGCAACGGATTTTCACTGTTTGATGTACCATAGACAATGATAAAATAAAATCATTATGCTGTAGCAGTGTTATTAAATAAAACAAATTTTACTTTTTACTTTACATAACAACAAAGTCAACAAGTTGCATCACCAATTATGATTTGTGAAAAAGTAGATGAAATAATGGAATTTTAATTGTTCATATCATTAAGGTATGTAAAAGTGATTTTAATTGTAGCTGCACTTAAGATTTTAATGATTGTACATGCCATGAACATGTAAAAACATATTTTATTTGTGCTAGATGTCATTTAGATGTGTAAAAGATGAATATATTTGTTACCAGCCAAGAGCAGGATTTACCTCAAACAGTACTAGCATGAGTAGCATATGTAGTGGCAGTAGGTTTCCTCTAAAAGAAATGTCATAATGACCATATGTTTGACATCCAATAGTCGATGATATCATTAAACAAAACAAACTTTACTTTTGACCAACTATCATTAAACAAGTAATAAAAGATGATTCAATTCCTAATCAATTTATGCTGCAAGTATTACATTGATTCATAATGTAGAAAAGTCTTGTTCTATGATTTTTATATACAACCCATGTAACATTGCATGGTTCGAGCATATCACTTTATTAAATAGCAATGAGAACGAGGCATTTTAATGTTATTTAGTTTAGATGTATTGAAAAATAATGAAAATTTTACAGGACATTCATGGTTGAAGTGATGTTGGTATTTCAGTAATAAATGATTTGTACAATGTTTTGTTCATATTATGGCAATCTGGGAATTAAGACATCAAGGTTACACACCGACGTTAAACCTGTTCTTACCAGGTAGTCTCATGATGTGCTAGTTTCAAGATGAATATATTCTCCCATCTTAGTTTGTATGAGGAGTGATATGTAGCTTGTAACGTTTCCACCTGTGAAGTGGTCGGCCATCAGATCAATCCTGTTTAGTGGACCCAGTTGCAGTTTGGGCTGTTTTCCACAACTGGTTCATCAATGGCTGTGGGAAAGTGCATATGAAAGACACCTTGCTGCTTATCAGAAAGATAGCCTATGTGGTGGCACTGGGTTTTCGCTAATGAAATGTGTCAAAATGACCATTGTTTGACGTCCAATAAGATAAATAAAAAAATACAATGTGCTGTAGTGGCATCCTTTTACTTTTTACGGTCATCGGATTGTTTCTTTTTTCATTCCAACCACTGGTCTACAACTGATTCTTCAAAGGCTGTGGGAAAGTACATATAAAATAATACCGTAGCCTATGTGGCAGCAGTGGGTTTCCTCTAATAAAAAATCAGAATGACCATATTATATTTGACGTCCAATAGTCGATGATTAAAAAGCAATCAATGTGTTCTAGTGGCATTGTTAAATAAAACAATCTTTACTTTAATTTACATGATTAAGAAATGTTTGTTTATTGATTTAGAATGTTTACAGTTATTTTTGTATCCGTAAAAATTTCTGCTTAAACATAATTTATCATACTTCAAGAAAGTATTTGCTCTTGTCATTCTGTGTTGGGACTGTCAAAGTTTGGTATTAGAAGTTATTTTAAAAGATTGAAAAAGATGGTGTGTTAACTAAGACCTGACCCAAACTGACATCCACTTTGCTGTGAGTTTCGTAATGGATGGAGTCAGTCTATAGTAATATGGTTTCAATCCTCCCTGATGGAAAAAGGCTTACACATAATTAGACTGTGATCTCAGACTATGTGGGTACTTTTAGTTTTAAAATTCTCTCAAGGCATGCTTTACAAGAATTGACATCACAAAATACCACATGAAGGTCAGGGGTAGATTTAGAGTACATTACTGATGGAAAAGTAAAGTTTGTTTTATTTAACGACGCCACTAGAGCACATTGATTTTTATCATCAGCGGCTATTGGAAATCATTCATATGGTCATTTTGACACATTTCTTTTAGAGGAAACCCACTGCCACCACATAGACTGTTCTTTCTGATAAGCAGCAAGGGATCTTTTATATGCACTTTCCCACAGACAGAACAGCACATATCATGGCCTTTGGAGCACTGGTTTCTACTGATGTGCTGATAGTCATGTTACCAACACATGCTTAACTACAATTCACAGAAGCTGGATATAGCTCAAGTAGTAACTTGTCCACCTATGAAGCAGTCTGTCATTGGATCGATCCTCAGTAGACCCACTTGCAGTTTGGGATATTTTCCATTCTAACCAGTAATACACAACTGGTTCATCAAAGGCCATGGTATGTGCTGTCTTTGGGAAAGTACACGTGGGAGACCACTTGCTGCTTATCTGAAAGAGTAGCTTATGTGGAAGCAGCAGGTTTCCTCTAAAGAACTAAGTCAGAATGATTATGAGTTTTGATGTCCAATAGCCAATGATAAGATAAAAATCAATGTGCTCCAGTGGCTTCGTTAAATAAAACAAACTTTGCATGTAACATCTCTCTGACAAGTCAAAAGAACAGTTTATGTCTGGGGGTGCTATTGGTAACTGACTTGAAGCAACACTTTAACAAAAAATCTAAATCCAGTGGCTTGTGTAGCTAAAGTCAAACTACGTATTTATCAGGTCAGGTCATCTTGTTTAATGTCTACATTCAGAGTCAGGATGATATAGCTGACACCATATATGTAAACCTATATTATTTACCAGAATTGAATATAAAACTACCAAAAGGGATGCAACTCTGTTTCAACTAATGGGTTAAACTAATAACATTATAGTTGGGTTCTTTTTAAAAATAAATAACACATTTGTGTAGAATGCAATGTACAGGTATTGGCAGTGGCGGATCTAGTGCTTTTTTTTTTTTACATTGGAAATATTTTCGGAAATGTTTGTGGCACTTAGGCTCATCATTAGGCTCGTTCTATCCATGTATATTACAGGTTTTACTATATATAAAAATAATATAAAGAATCACCATAATAAATGTTTAAGAGAAAAAAAACCTCAATGGATTGTTTTTATCCACATTTTCCCTATCCCACTCATATCCTTCAAGTGCTATAATAATAATTATTATAATGGCCCAACAATAGTCATGACTAGTGTAAATAGAATATCATATACCACAGCCCTTGACACACCATATGAGTAACACTGGTTTGTCATACCTAGGTAGCTTCTAAATGAAAAATGTTTCCTATACTAACCCATTAATCATTATCCTGAGCAGACTAGAGATGCTTTCCCAGAACCTCAGAACATGGGCTATTTTCTGTTCCAATCAGTGGTCCAGTATGTGCTGTCCTGTCTGTGGGAAAGTGTATATAAAAGACCCCTTGCTGCTTATTGACAGCAGTGGGTATCCTTTAATGAAATGTGTCAAAATGACCATATGAATGGCATCCAATAGCCGATGATAAGATAAAAATCAATGTACTCCAGTGGCATCGTTAAATAAAAACAAAGATTTAATTTTTTTACTTCAGAACATCCTTCAAGATATCTTCAGATCTGTGTGCAGTGTAGACTAGCCTATGTGGCGGCAGCAGATTTCCTCTAAAAATGTGTCAAAGCGTCGAATAGCCGCTGATAAGATAAAAATCAATGTGCTTTAGTGGCGTCGTTAAATAAAACAAAATTTACTTTTAACTGTGCAGTGTAGTGCCCAAAATATCAGATCTTTTCCATGTTTTAGTGAAGAGTTTATTGCATTTTTGAAGCTGAATAGCAATATTGATTTGGTTTGTATCTATGAGCGACTGATCTAAGTAGGTGTTACAGGCAAATTGTACAAGTTTATCTCATTTTGTCTCAGGTAATTATGTTAGCTGGCTCTTTACTTCACATGAAAATGGTGCTAAGGATACAAAAGCTATGAGACGGCTTTTTTTTTCTTTAAAAAAAATCTAAACCTATTCAATTCCAAAATCTATTCTGTTTTTTGCCAGTGGCTGCTCCCAATGGGAGCATGCTTGAACAGTTCTCTGATGGAAGCACGTAAATAAATTTACCTATTCAATTCCTAAACAAAACAGTCTGCCCTTTGATTTGATTTTAGAAGATTTGGAGGACTAAATTTATGAGACAGATTTTTTGTCTACATGAGGTGAAATTTAAAAAAAAGATATTGAATTGCCTAACCTTTTGTGTTCATTTTAAAGAATAAAATTATGCAATTATTTTCAGTTCATAGTAAAAGTTTGTTTTGTTTAACGACGCCACTGGAGTACATTGATTTTTTTCTTATCATTGGTTATTGGATGTCATACATGGTCATTTTGACACATTTCTTTTAGAGAAAACCTGCTGCTGCCACATAGGTTACTCTTTCCGATAAGCAGCAAGGGATCTTTTATATGCACTTTCTCACAGACAGGACAGAATATACCACAGCCTTTGATGAAGCAGTTGTGGAGCTCTGATTGGAATGTAAAAAGCCCAAACTGCAGATGTGTCCACTGAGAAAGATCAATTTGATGATGGACCACTTCAAAGGCTTGCACGTGACCGACTGAGCTACATCCCGCTCCCTTCAGTTGATAGAATCAACCAATAGCATAACCAGAGGTGGTTCGCATATTCCCCCATTTTCTCAATCCAATTTGAACAAAAGAGTTTTATATTTAGTATTGTGGTTGGTTTTAAGATAACACAAATTTAGTTTAGATATGTTAGATGTTCTATTTTATTTCTGTTTAATTATATGAATTTAAAAAATAGTTTGTGATTTAAATTATCTTATGTAGGATGATCATGATCAGACACTTTTAGTTAGAACAGTTTTGGAACACATTGATTTTTATCTTATCATTGACTATTGGGCATCATACATCATGGTAATTTTGACACATTTCTATTGGAGGAAACCTGCTGTCGACACACAGGCTACTCTTTCCGATAAGTAACAAGAGATCTTTTGTATGCACTTTCCCACAGGCAGGACAGCACATACCACAGCCTTTGATGAATCAGTTATGGAGCACTGGTTGGAATGGAAAAGTAGCCCAAACTGTAGATGGGTCCACTGAATAGGATCGATCCAACAACCGACTGCTTCAAAGGCAGGCACACCGTCGACTTAGCTATATCCTGCTCCAGTTTTGGAAATGAGGGGTTACTCTTTTCATTTTTTTTTTAAAGGGGCAGTGTTTTTTTTTTAAATATTTAACAATTTAGAATATATCTTCCATGTTTGTTTGATGTGAACCATGCTCCATTTTTATGACACAATGATGCCACTGTACCATATTTAGGTCATGCGAATAGCGATGGCGGACAGGTGGCGACCCGCCTCGAGGATTTATAGTGTATTTCGCGTGATCTAATTTAGATACAGCAAATCGTTGTGTCAGATGAATGGAGCGTGATGTGCATCAAACAAACATACAAGATATATTCTAAATGGTTAAATGTTTTTAAAAAACAGACTGCCACTTTAAATTAATTTTGAATATTTTTGTCAGGTTACTCTTCACCTTGTCATAAGATCTGATTAATAATTGGTTTGTTTGATGGTGAAAGTGAATGACACATAGCCAGCCACAATAATAATGAGACCATGTTTTTACTAACCATCGTGTTGAATCGACTTTCTCACATCATTAATTATTGTTACTGAAGACAACTACTAAGCTGAAAGTTTAGCCTAATTGTACGTCTATTAGAAGCATATCTTGCAGATCCTGTGGATTGAACAACTCGGTGACATGCGGAGTATGTGATGCTGTGCTACCTGTGTAAGTATCACATTTATTGACATGTATGTAATGGAGAAAACACGAATATTCTAAACATACTAGGAGTGTATTGTGAGCAAGAAATAGAGTGATGTGGTAGTGACAGTGTTAGGGGCTATATACATGAAGACTGTATAAATTTAAATGTGTTTAACTCACTATATAATACATTACATGCAAAATAGCTAGCTATGTATATGCAAAATATCTGCTGGTTAGAGGATAAATGCAGTTAATTTTATACCTTACATGCAAAATATCAACTGGTTAGAGGATATGCAGTTAATTTTATACCTTACATGCAAAATATCCGCTGGTTAGAGGATAAATGCAGTTAATTCTATACCTTACATGCAAAATATCCACTGGTTAGAGGATAAATGCAGTTA
>JAUTWP010154595.1:0-11153 GCA_033042655.1 Cyathermia naticoides
GGATCCAGGGTTGTTGGAAAGGGGGGGTGCACTTTGATTGCGTAGCCCGAAATTGTTAGCGCCTAAGTAGCGAAGCTGTAAACGGGTCTGGGGGGCCTCCCCATGGAAAATTTTGAAAATAAACTCCTTAGATGCAATTCCCTGGCATCTGACAACAAGAAGTAGCATTATACGCGGTCAGTTTGTTTTTGGTTGGCGAAAAATAAGTGTGTGTGTGCCCCCATGTGCCTGCCCATGGATCCGGACCTGAACAATGAGGATCCACCATCAAAATTGGTAACCAATTTCTATCCACAGAAACAACTGAACCGGCAATTCACATTTGGCATCATTCTCTTAAAGAATTCTAAAATCAGTTGCACCCCTCACCTACACTCCAGTCCCATGATCGGGCTAACAGGAACACCCATGTTTCCACTAGTGTGACCGTACCCCATCTGCTCCCTCCCCTTTTATTCTGTCCCAGATGCAGTTGATGGCTTGAACCTTAAAACGGCACCTGGGAGAGGTGTCTACTATAACAGCCTGGCTCTGAATATAGATATTAAACAACATGACCTGACCTGAACAGCTTGGATAGGCTTCATATAATGAAAGCTAATCATAAATAAATTTATAATTTTTTAGGACAGTAATCACTATTAGTTCTTAGTCATATTAGCCAATGGCTAATTATTATATAAAATGGCTACAAAGATTAATAGTTGGCATTTATATGGGTCCATTTTTCATCAAATTAAAAAAGTTTCATTAAAAGTTTAAAATTGGGAAACTTTTCTAATTAATTTTGAGAGTTTGATATCAAATAAAAGAATCTTTTAAAGGGGATGGTGCCTGTGACTAGCCCCAAAATGTATGGTAGATTAATCCCTGTTTTGGTAATCAAATTTTGATTGTAGATGTATCACCAACTTCTAAAATAATTTTCAAAGAAATACTTAAAATATCTTAAAATTGGTTAAACTTAAAGGTAACTCCCAGACTCCAGTAGCCCTAACCACTGCTCCTACAGGTACCTCCCAGACTCCAGTAGCCCTAACCACTGGTCCTAGAGGTACCTTCCACACTCCAGTAGCCCTAACCACCACTCCTACAGGTACCTCCCAGACTCCAGTAGCCCTAACCACTGCCCCTACAGGTACCTCCCAGACTCCAGTAGCCCTAACCACTGCTCCTACAGGTACCTACCACACTCCAGTAGCCCTACCCACCGCTTCTACAGGTACCTCCCAGGCCTCAGTGCCCATGACAACACTTGTACCCACCTCCCAGAAGCCATGCGAACATGCTTGTATAGCCTCCATCCACAGAGGGTCTATCAACCCTTGCCACACCTTTGAACAGTTCCCACCCACTAGGCTTCCAACCACCGTGGTCACATTTCTGAAATACCCCCTACTGCCCACAACCCAGGGCAAATGTTTGAATGCATGTCAGTGACCGTAACACCCAATGTCTTTGAAGAAAACTAAATCTCCAGCACAGATCTGCACCTCACAGGTGCACGCACGCCATTTACCTAGCTTCCCCCATGTAGCAACTTAATACCAAAACTGAAAACGCTGGCACTCAGCACAAATCTCTTACAGATAAAGAATAAAACCTACATGAAAGAACAATGAAATATAGATGCGTGCGAACTTATAGGATTTGTGTGTTGAATGCGGTGTGAAATACAAGACATGGTATGTGGATATCGGTATACACTGATAAGACCACCACACAGGGCAATTAAATACATTATTTCAATCAAAGTATGGCTGTAGGACTAACGGAAAACAGCCCACAGGGGGTATAGCACACAGTGCTCACATGCATGTGGATATAAATATATATATAGCATTACAATGTCACCATATATTGTTTGAATTAGTAGGGTACAGTAGATTAGTTTGACACTCAAGAAATATAACGAAGATGATAGCCTTACTAAAATTTACAGGTAATCAATTTGTATACATCACTAATAGTTTCACTAGGTGTCTTTTGTTTCAATTGTATAATGTTCAAGATATACCTGAATCTATTACTATACAGGTGTACAGTTTTTATTATTCCTTTTGTTTGAAATGTATATAGTTTAACTTAAAGATTTGCACATAATCATACCTCAGTTTATTACTAATTAATGCAGGTGTATAGTTTTTTTTAGATTCCTTGTTTAAAATATGTATAATTTAAGATTTACAGGTAACCATACCTAAGTATTAATACTTAGTGCAGGTGTACTGTGTTATTAGTTACCTTTCATATAAATTGTATATGTTCAACACATGCAGATAAGCATACCTTTATCTGTTACTAATTAACACATGCAGATAAGCATACCTTTATCTGTTACTAATTAACACAAGTGTTTAGATTTTATTCATTTCATTTGTTTAAAATTTATAGCATTCAACATGCAGATGTAAGGCCAGTATTTTTTTATTATTCGGTTGACGATCCCACCAATGTAAATTTTGCTCAAAATGAAAAAAAAAGTAGTATTTTTCACTCTTTTTTTTTGTCCGACGACTTCCACAAATAGCTCTAACAAAAAAAAAGTTACCATTCTAGTTTTATACAACTGTTCTCTCGGTTATTGTGTGAAATAACTCTTATTTTGTCAATAAATATACCTTTGTAGATACACATTGTTAACATTTCATCAATCGCTCTCTTTCAGTCCGATTCGCATTTTTATACACTGCGCGATATCTAAGTTCCGGAATAGCAGCGTGACAAAATGGAATCAACTGGGTTTGGTTTTTTTCGTCCGCCTACCTTTGTGCGCAAAAGTTCTTGTTCGTAAACCTAAACATTAAAAAATACTGGCCAAAGTAATTGTACATAACATTATCAAATAGCTTTGATTTAACATTTACAATGTTCAAGATGGTTGGCTGGTTAGTTATACATATTTTGGTGTTTACGTCCAGTTAAGGTTCAAGCATGCTGTCAAAGGCATACATTTCAGGTTCCTGAGTCATCTGTATAGGACAGATGTTCATGTTAGTAGAAGATAGGAAACCATTACATAGACTACTCTTTCTGATAAGCAGCAAAGAATCTTTTATTTTTCCACAGACAAGATAGGACAAACAATAGACTTTGTTACCTATTATAGTACCACTGGTTGGTGTAAATGGTTACACCCCATTGAGCCTTGCGGAGCACTAACTCCAGGTCATGTCAGGTCATGGTGTTTAACGTCTATGTTTAGAGCCAGGTCTCCCGGGTGCCATTTATTGTTTTATCACAACTCACTCCAGGTTTGAACTTTGAGCCGATATATACTGAGATTAAAAATTCCAAACCATTAATATAGGTGTGTTTATTTTATTATATTCATTTTGTTTAAAATGTACAGTGTTCAAGATGCACATGTATATTTTACCCGAGTCTATTACTAATTAATACACATGGATAGTGTTTCTATTGTTTAAAATTAGTAATGTTCAGGATGTGTAGGTAACCTAAGTGCATATATTACTAATTGATACCAGTGCAGAATTTCATTAGATCTCTTTAGTTTAAAATGTATAAGTTTCAAGATTTTCTAGAAACTGATCTGGCCTGAGTCCATTACTAATTCATACAGAACAGTTTCAAGAGATTGCTTTTGTTTAAAATATTTCTCATTCAACTCTAATTAGATCAGATGACATTACACAAAAGAAAGCACATACAATAATATTCATATTATAGTTATGTGATATGATTGTTTATGAGTTTCTCAATATCAAATTTATTACAAATAAGTAAAGTTAAAAAAAGAAAACCTTTAATGATGCCACTAGAGCACATTGATTTTTATCTTATCATCAGCTATTGGAAGTCATTCGTATGGCCATTTTGAGAATTTTTTAAAGAGGAAACCTACTGCCACCACATAGACTACTCTTTCAGATAAGCAACAATGCATCTTTCATTTGCACTTTCCCACAGACAGGACACCACATACCACAGCCATTGATGAACTATCTGTGGATCACTGGTTGGAACAGAAAATAGCCCAAATTGTAGATGGGTCCACTGAGAAGGATCGATCTGACTGTTTATTACAAATACACGTGTGTGTGTGTATATTTGTGTCATATAACATGTCTATATGATGAAACTAGTAGTCAGTATGTTATATCAAATCATGTTAAACTTTAAAAAAAGATTCAGTTATTTGTACAAACCAAACATTAACATCAGAAACTGCATGTACGAATTTAAACTTTGCAAATTTAAAATTGATTATATAAAAAGAAATGCTACTTCATCTTTAGAAATGATTACTAATCATGAAACATTTTTTTAATTATTATTTTAATTTATAATGAAAAAAAAAGGTTCATGAAAATTTGCGATTCATTTAAAAAATATTTATAATGTCTTTGAAACAAGACAAATATCTGTACCTATGGTCATAGCTAACATTGAACAACCAGGCCTTGGTCATCTACTGCATATCTTTAAGAAATTAATGTTTGTTTAAAGACACCCTAGAATATTATTTAAGCAGCTTTTAGACATCAAATTTAACACAATCTTTTGAAGAAATCCACTACGGCAATATAGGCTACACTATGTAATATAGGAAACTGTGTATACTATATCAAACTTAATTATGAACATCTTTTGAAAAAACCCACTATGGCCACATAGGCCACACTACGTAATATAGGAAACTGTGTCTACTACATCAAACTTAATTACGAACAATCTATAGATTATTATAAGTTTTGAATGCAACACTTTCATGTTCTGATGACATGATACAAGCACGCAATCTTAATAGAAATGAGGTGGGAAGCAACAGATTGCAGGCTTATTGACAGTGTGTTAATTCCAACACGATCTGACTGTAGAAATGTTCATTAGCCACACAGAGGGAGAAAACTGCATAACTCGAGTGTATTTGATAAGGTTCATTGCCACTCTGAAAAGATCCCATTTATCAAACTGTGACCCTCTAGACAGCTGGCGCGTGCTGTCCTCGCAACCGCCCAAACTATCTCCCTCTTCATTGGTCGATACCTCAGTACCGGCACGCGTCCGTTCAGTTTCTCTCGTCCCAATTGAAAACCCATTTGTTAATCCAGCTCTTTATGCTTAAACTTTTTAACTGTCAGTCTTTGAAGCAGACCGTACTACGACAATAGTTATTACAGGACACAAAAGATTTATAGGGGCTCAGCACACTGCACGGTACACAGCCAGGTGCTGTTGAGATATCGCCATCAATTCACTGCCGCCCTAGAGGTATTGTGTTCTTTTCCAACATTCACTGACTGGCTTCCACAGCAAACTTCAAAGCTGATGAACAGCTTGGATAGTCTTTATGTCCCCCACAGCCATTGAAGTTCACCGGGCACGCGACACATCAAAGCTGGCCCCAGGGATATGGGTTGGACAGGTGTCCATTTGGATCTTTTGGAGAAATGAATAAAATGCAAGATTTATTAGTTGCACCTCAATGATCATTTAATTTAAATCTGCCTAGACTTGGCATAACCCAGTTTTCATATCGTAGACGCAGCGGATGACTTGAACCAAAAACAGGAGAAGTGTCTGTTATAACAGCCTGACTCTGAATGTAGACGTTAAACAACATGACTTGGCATAACCCACTTTTCGTGTCCCGGATGCAGCGGATGGTTTGAACCAAAAATGGGAGAAGTGTCTGTTATAACAGCCTGACTCTGAATGTAAACATTAAACATGTCCACTTGGCATAACCCAAGATGAATTTAATTTAACTGTTAGTGTTAGTGCTGCTTTTTTTTTGTAAAATATAAATTTTTGCTTAGCATATTTTAAAAATAACATTAAAACAAATACATATCATTAACTGTTATGTAATATATATTTTGAAACATTTAAAAAAAAAACTTTTGCTTAGAATAATTTTAAAATAACATAAAAAATACACCCAATTAACTGTTATGCAACATTAATTTGTTTTTAATGTACATTGTATTTTAATAATGTAATTGAAGTTAAAGATTGATTCTTTAATTTTTTTAATAAAAGTTGGGTCTTTCTAGTGTAAAGTTATGTAATGTGTACATTCTACAAATAGCACTGTTGATGTGTTTAGAAACAAAAATAATTTACTGTGAAAGCGAAAAAGAAAAACACATTTTTTTATTCTTTCAAGAAAGAATTGGCAACCATTTATCTACTGTTAATGATATGTAACTAACAATTCATTCCATCTATCATAGTTTTTTCTCTTAAACTGATTTTTTAAATTAATTTCAATTTCTTCTACAATGCCTACTCTGCTAACAGCCTGAGAGTGTCTAGGTCAGAAGGTTCAAGTCCTGCCTGAGGCAATATGCAATTTTTAATCTCAGTACACAATCTCAAGTCAAAAGGAAGTGCACCACTAAGGTCAAAGGGTGTGTACTGCTACACATATTTATACCTAACCTCATTCAATTCACTAATGAAGCAAGAATATTGCAAAAAATATCATTTCCTGCACCTTTCAAAATCCTTATAATTTTTTATAATTGAAGAGATTATTGCTAATAGAAAGCAGTCTATTTAGTGGCAAGGGATTATTCATACTAACTTAGGTTCAAGTTTGGTATCCGATCTTATTAACTCCAATGCCTAGGCTTCCTGTTGAGGATAGAGATTTATAACCTTTAAAACATATTTTAATCTGATAAAAAAGGATTTGGAGATGTTTAGATGAACAAACAAATTGGACAGTGAAAACCTTTTTTCATAATAGATAACAATATATGTACATAGCCCATAGTCCAAATTAGCTAATTGCTATTTTTATATAGATTGGCTACAAAATTAAACATTGGTCTAAAGGAATTTTGATAAAATTAATATTTTTAATGTGTTTTCTAAATACCATTCACAATATCTGAATAATACCTAAGACAAATTTGTCTCCCGGGTAACTCATCATGGATTATACAAAAATCTGTTAACAATAAAAAATTACAAAAAAAGATTAACTGTTGTAATAGGATAATAAGATCAGCATTGAAACAGGCATGTGTCCATTCACCAAGTCTACACCAATAACTGAAATAAATATTGTCCACAAAAACCCACAACAGTAATCTCACTAGGGAATTGTGAAAGTCTAGAACATAAAAAAAACCTGTCAATCAAAATACACCCTATGAACTAGGCATTGTTTGTCCCTTGTGTCCATGGGAGGGGCTGGTCTTTAATATGCTAATGAGCTGCTGAAGGCAGAGGGGCATGTGTGAAAGGAGAGATAAGTGAGTGTAAACAGAGAGCGTGTGGGTAATTAGGCGGCAATCTGCCGGCGTGTGCCGTGGGTTATAAAAGCTGGGCTGCTCGTGGAAGGGTCAGTACAGCGAACAGATTGATAGGGTGAGTTCATCATAGCGGGTTATCACTAGACATGTTATCACTATACTGTTATCAGTATACCGGTTATCAGTATGTACTATTACTACTGGATTTCAGTACATACTACTTTCACTAGTATCAGTGCTGTCAGCATGGATATAACTTGGAAAAACTAGTGAAATTTCTTCTGTGTTTTAGCTGGATGTTTACTTTTCTTGTGTTTATTTAGTCTACCATGTTTTGGGTTTGAAAATATGTCTTCCTGTGTTAGGATATTTATGTTACTGGTGATATATTTTCATAACCAGGTTTTTAGTAATATGCTAATAACAAAGTTCATTTGTTGTGTGAATTTTTTTTTTTTTTTTTTTAATTATTTATCACAGAAGTTAGTGGAAGATTTAAAAGAATTTCAATTTTTTTTTTTTAGAATTAGAAAAGCATGTATTATGTTAACATATATTTTTTTTCTAACTTGGCTTATTGTTCATTCTTGTTTTGAAGATGGAAGACTTATTCTCATTATATAAAAATAATTTTATTTTAATTTAAATTAAATTTTTTGTACACAACATGTGAATTTATTTTCTTTAACCTGACTTCCATTGACACTGATCTCCAAGTCTTGACACTTGGTCTAGTACAATCGAAGAGGATTGCAGTACATGCTGCCACTATTTACCAAACAAACAGCACAGTTGTTTGTAAACAAAGCTGCCATGTTTACATGAACCTGTGTCTTCTTCCTATAGCTGGTGCTTCCACAATGGATGTGTCTGTTTGATAATATTTTTACAAATCTCTTCTCAATTCAGTTGTTTACCAACAACATGATTTTTACTACAACCTTTCTAAAGTTACGTTCTTTCTTGCAGTACCAACAGTTAACACAAGAATGATGAAGAGCAGAACGAAACCGAGCAACAGCGTGTGCGCTACTGTTACAGCGATTGTTATGATCACAACACTACTATCCATAGTACAAGGTACGTTTGTATTAAATATCATCTCTGTAGACATGAATGGATGGTGGGTGCAAAGTTTATAGATGAAATGGATATATGTAATGCAGCTTATAAACTTAAAGCATGTATAGTGCACTCTGTCCAAACCGGCATCTGTCTAATACAGAAATCTGTCTATACAGGATTCATTTTCAGTCCCAAATTGACTTATAACACTAGAAAAACTGTCTAATCCAGCACTGTCTAAACCAGCATATTTTTCTGGTTCCATAAGGATCTGGTTTAGAGAGAGTCGACTGTATAATAAGTAACCATCATTACACCACACAAGCTATATCATCCTAGATCTTGTCTTCACCTCGTGGGATTGTGTGCCGAGCCAATTCTTACAGCAACTTGAAGAAACCTGTAAACTCATTGAGATCAATCACATTATGAGTTAGTTTTTCCATACAAGATGACTATGCAATTCATTCGTACGGCTATCCCCAGGTGGTTCTGTTCCTGTGAGTTACTGTTCATAATGAGTTTGTCTTGTTCTCCTGCTCATAAATCATCCGCAGATAAACAAATACACTTATCAGTACCGACATTGATTTGTTTGAAGAAAAAACAAGTAAATTATCTTTGTATGACCATACACGATGTTATCAGAGATTTCATGAGCTGTGGATTACATGTTAATGTGGAGAAATCAATAATAAATAAAAAACAAACACAAATTTGAGTAATTGTGCGTTGTGCTGGAAACTCAGTGAGCTTTGACTTTTTGCTCCTTTTGAATAATGCAACTACAGCCAAACCTGCTTAAGTGGCCAGCTTTATTAAACAGCAACCTGTCTTTAAAGGTCATCTTTATTTTCTCTCAAATGAGCTAATTTAGTACAATATAACCTGTATAAAGCAGCCACCTGTCTTTAAAGGTCAACTTTATGTTCTCTAAAATCAGCTAATTTAATTCAAATTAACCTATATTAAGCAGCCACCTGTCTTTAAGGGCTAGATTATGTAATTTCCTTGGATGGATGCTTAAAACAGTATATACATACATGTACAGTGGACTCCATCTAAACCAGATTTACTTGGGACTAATGAAATATGTTGGTTTAGACAGAGTGCTGGTATAGACAGATTTTATCCAGTGTTACAGAGCTGGACATGACTTTGAAATCATGCTGGTTTACATAGAAATCCAGATTAGACAAATGCTTGTTTAAACAGAGAACTGGTATAAACAGATTTTATCCAGTGTTACAGAGCTGGACAGGACTTTGAAATCATGCTGGTTTACATAGAAATCCAGATTAGACAAATGCTGGTTTAGAGTCGACTGTATTAGCAATTAAGGTAAAATAATAATGACAATTTGCTTGATATTCCCAGTGTTAACCAGCTCAGATAAACATCTAGTTCTAAATGACCTGCAGACTATGAATTAAGCTGGTAAATACTGACATTTGAATGCAAAGCCATTTATCAGTTTTCATTTCACACTGACAACAAAATGAATAGATAGTACGCTTTGAACTAATACCATCCATCACTGCGGTAATTTATCAGATGCACAGTTAAAGCTAAAAATGTTTTTCATGTTAAAGGTAGAGTTAACAAAGTATCGATACAGCGAGGTAAACAAAAAGGAAAGTTTGTTTTATTTAACAACGCTATTAGAGCACATTGATTATCAGCGGCTAGGGATCTTTTCTATGCACTTTCCCATAAACAGGACAGTACATTCCACAACTTTCGATGGACAACTAGTTGGAACGGAAAATAGTCCAAACTGTTAAACATAGGCTTTTCTTTCCGATAAGTAGCAAGAGATCTTTTATATGCACTTTACCACAGACAGGACAGTACATATCATAGCCTTTGATGAACCAGTTGTTGAGCACTGGTTGGAAGAGAAAATGCCCCAAACTGCAGCTGGGTCCACTAAGAAGGATTGATCCGATGACTGACAGCTTCAAAGGCAGGGATGCTACAGACTTAGCTACATCCTGCTCCCTTATTGCATGTCAACACCCTATCTTACGAACAGAATGCAGAAACATTTAAATACTAATAAAATATTAATTGGTTAGTTGTACTTATTTTCAGGATAGCACAAACCATGGCATTTTTAAAACCAGTTATAAGCCACTGATCAGTGTATACCTTCCCATTGAGCCTCACAGAGCATTCACTCTGGGTTGGAGCCAATACTGAAATAAAATATCTGATGCCTCAACTGGGTTTTGATCCTGGTAATTACCAGACTCAAGTCTTCCCATTGAGCCTCGCAGAGCATTCACTGTGGGTTGGAGTCAATACTGAAATAAAATATCTGATGCCTCAACTGGGTTTTGATCCTAGTACCTACCATCTTCATCTGTTAGCCTAATCACTGCACCAATGAGGCTGGTTATAATATTAAAAATTCATATACAGACATTTACAATTACAAATAGAGATGGTTTATAATACTTGAATTATAATTTGCACATCAATAAACAATGTAAATGCTACATTCTACAGAACACAGTTTGTATGACTAAAAAATCATTTGTATGTAGTGATGTTTGAGCTAGGCTATCTGAGGGTTCAGATATTAGAGACTGATGTAAACATATCAATATGAGGTACTACAGAATGAGGTAAAAGTATTATACCAGATACTACTGAATGAGGTAAATTATATATATGAGGTACTACAGACTGACGTAAAAGTATCAATATGAGGTAGTACAGACTGAGATCAAAGTATCAGTTTGAGATACTACATAGTTCTATAGACTGAAGGTATTAGATAATGTATGAGGTATTAGAGACTGAAGTATAAGTCAGTGTGAGGTATTAGAGAAACAAGCTATAACACTAACATCA
>JAUTWP010154706.1:0-11152 GCA_033042655.1 Cyathermia naticoides
TGACCGATATGATCACGTGATAAACCAATATTTTCTCCCAACCGTTTTTTTATGTTATTTTTAGTGAAAGACATTGATCTGAACTTTTCGATATAATTAAAACGTTTTTCAATAATAATAATGAAATGTTAAATGAGTTTGAACTTCGAACGTCTAATCTAACACATAAAATCAGCACGCTTTACTGCATAACTATTTTAATTATTATTGTGGCGAAATACAACCAAGGCAGTCGTTGTAAGCAAGCATGTCAGAGTTGTCTCCCCTTCAAGTTAGAATGTTGACAATAAACTATTATTGTGTGACACCATCCTGTCTAATGCCTGTGACAGACCATGACATAGGTGATAATTTGATTAATCGCATGTCAATACAGTAACACGACAAATACTCTATAATACGCTACCAATAATAATTAGTATTTATGGTCCAGTTTCACTCGGAAATTAAAATTAAATGGTAATGTTTCACATAGACAATAATTATAATCTAATTGGCTTCATTATGTCTAGCCAGTCTTAAAACATTGGCAGTTTTCCTACAGACGGCCAAGGAAAGATGAAGTTGTGTTATAATGTCGCTCTAGTATTGGGCATACATATTTAACTAATAATAGTATAATTTATCGTGTGAAGAAGGATGAGCCACCTCAGTATTTCAATTCCAGCCACATCTTATTTTAAAGTTTTTAATTAAACCTGAATTTTATGGACAATTATAAACATATATCTTTGATAATTGTATTTAGTATTTATTCATTGTATTGTATGCAATATTTATAAACTGTATTGTATTGTATAATTATATGATACAAAGTTATTTATTATAAATCTGATCTTTATTTCAAAATAATTATTTAATTTTTAACAGAATGTCATCAAATAACCGATCTTATTGTGCTGTTAAACACATATTTCTAATTTTATTTACAACATTCGTACATTAAAGGAAAAGAACGCTTGTTTAACAACACCCAACACTGTTTAATCAGCGGCTATTATTGTTATTAGTATTATAATTATGCCAAACATACAGTTTTTCGACTCATGAGCGGGACGTACGGTACCTCAAATGTTAGTGTGTCCGACAGTGAAGCGGTCGATCTTTGGATCGATCTTTCTCAGTGGACCGAGTAGCAGTTCGGGCTATTTTCTGTTCCAAACAGTAGTCCACATCTGGTTCACCAAAGGCCATGGTATGCTGCATATGGGAAAGTGCATATAAAAGACACCTTGCTGCTTAAAGGAAAGAATTGCGTACATGACAGCAGTGGGTTTCCTTTAAAGAAATAATATATCAGAATGACCAAATGACGTCCAATATCAGATATAAAATATATATAATCTAGTAGCGTCATTAAATAATACAAACTTTACTTTTACTGTTGATACTCATGATCTTCAGTAATAAATATTAAAACATGGTGCAAGTTTAGTGATAATCGAAGCATAGTGTAATAATTTTAGTAGATATGTATAATGTAATTTGATCGCATATAAGAGCAAACTATCGTCTAAGTATGACCAATGCAGAAAGGAATCTTTCTTTACTGACATGCCTTCACATTGTGTTTTAATCAACGGTTATTAGGTGTCAAACATATGGTAGATGACTGTGTCTCATAGTTTTCAAAGGAAACCTTTTGCTCCACATACGCTACTGTTATCGATACGTCAAAATTAAGTTGTTTAACGTCTACGTTCAGATCCAGGCTGTTATAGCATACGCCTATCACAGTCGCAGCTTATGGTATTATCCATCCACTGCGTCCGGGTCAGGAGCAGACGGGGTGTTATCGACAAACAAAACTAAGTCTTTTATATACACCTTCTCATAGACAGGACACCACATACCATGGCCTGTAATGAATCTGTTGTGTTTGCTACTTTACTAAACCCGGTATGTAGGCGATGACGTGATCATGAATTACACACAATGGGATGCTTAAATAGTAACATCTTAAATAATGTTATTCCATGATACTTGTCATTTCTCTTTCTACTGTTTGATGTCTACTACGTCCATTAAAAACAGTCAATGTGTTCTAGTGGCGTCGTAAAATAAAACAAGACTTCTACTGTGATTTTTGCTAAAATATATTATAAACTGATGGTAAGCATGTTCTGTAATTTGTTTGGTTAATTTCAATAACATCAGTAAAGCTAATTACGTAATTTGTTTCAAGAAATACCAAATTAATAACGTTATTTCAATATATAAACGATTCAGTTTACAATGGAGATAACCATACGGAGTTTTGGGTGTTATTGTCCATTTGATCCCGCGAATGTTTTCATTGTTAACCTCAGGCTAATAACGCCATCGGCAAAATTAATGGACAATAACACCCGAAAATAGAAAAACTCCGTATGGTTATCTCGTAATTAATATACATAATATTATGAACGAAGGAACGAACGAACGAATGTGCAAACAAACGAACGAAAGAATGAATTAATAACTAAATAAAAATTTAATTTAAAAAGAACACAAAATATAATACTATGTTTAAACAATCGCAATGATTATTCTAGTGTGATATATCATTAAAAATATTTTTTACCTAAACCATCTTTTTACTGCTACTTTAAAATTTAACTAAATAACACATTAGAATTTCTACCGCTTTCATTTAATCTCTCAGTGTTAAAATGTTGGCTTTTTTCGGTTCAGAATGTCAATGGCAACACAGCGGTCTTAGCAACGATATGGAATAATCAGCAATATCTCACACTGTGAGATACCGACGTGATGCGCCAGCCAGACGGAGAACAATAGATTTACACATGGATTATACCGCGTCTGTTACGAGGAAGTACGTCACAGCCATGTCCAAGAAGTGACCCTTTAATTTATGAACTTAGGTTAAGAATTTCGTAACGTTTGTACGAGAACATAAATATTGACTCTGTCATTACGTTTGCGTACGAAGAGGGAAATGTTTGTCTCGCAACAACGTTTAGTCCATCTCTTGACTAAGGGGTGACAACTTCGTATAGAAAACCAATAAACTACTTTTACGTCAAACTCCGCGTTGTATAGGCTTTTAAAACGAAACATAATAAAGTACATTACAATTGTGGTCCCACATATAGAAGAAAACTATTTTAATATAGTAATTTCGCATATTTGTGAATATTTTTTTTTCTTTATTCCCTGGCTCGGCAGATGTTGCGTCGGTTATGATTCACCGCATAGATACAGGAGAGAGAGCCTCGGCTAAAAATAGCCCAATTCCATCGCCATTCTCCGCAAGTACTGAATAGAACCGATTGCCAAAAGTAGCGGTTAGCAGCATGGCAGCAATACGTTGTCTCGTGATGTTCATAAAGAAAAGAAATATTGTGTTTATTCTTCTGACGTTTTTGTACAAGTTTTGTGATGGCTGCTCCCCGCCTACTGACGGGGTGTATGAACCCCCAGAGATGGCCACAAAATTTTATTTTTCTAAATATGTCGTTTACGGAAAAATTACGGCAATTTATCCTGGACATTATGACTATTCATCGCTGTACACAGCGGAAATGCAAGTTAGATGTGTTTTCAAAGGAGGACCCATACCACCGATGATTAACATTACAAATGCAGGTAAGTGCAATTATAACAAAAACTTAACTTTTAAACTATTCTTTTAGGCCATGAGCCACACAACAAATTGGTACCATCTGAGCGCACCAAACCAAACTAGTTTCATTTTAATAATATATCATTTGATAAAATAAAAATGCATTATTATTATATATAATACCACTCTGAACGAACAATCCCCTAAAATTGGAGGGGGGGGTAAGTATATTATAACATCGCTGTCTGTGGTATCATAACAACACACATATCCAGCGACACTACCACCATCATTGCTGCAGTCTGATACAAGTCAAGTCAGAAGTGTTAATGTCTACATTCAGAACGAGCTGTTGTATCCCTATTCATTTAAATGTTTATTAACATTTTGTATGATCTTGATTCGTTCTCACGCGCATTTGAACTCAAAGGTCTTAACATCTACATTCAGAACAAGCTGTTGTAGGAGAAGACATATCATCAGTGATACCAATAGAATTAATAAAAAAATCCCAATTCATTTAATGTTTATTAACATTTTGTATGATCTTGTTTCGTTCTCACGCGCGTGTGATAACACACGACTGTAAAAAAAGAAGACCATTGCATTTGTGAAATTCCTTTCGGGAAGCTAAATTACACCTGGCGGAGTTTTAAACCTTCTAGCAGGCATGTCAACCCGGTAAATCAGACGCGCACGTTAATGGGAATTTCACACGTAGAGAATGCTAAAAACTACCTCAACGTAACTTCACCAAAATAAACGTAAGAAACTTAGAATTAAAAAAATAATACTGTTGCTATCTTATTCTGGTGTTTCCTTTGAAGCGGTCGGTCGTCTGATCGATCCTTCTCAGTGGATCCATTTGCAGTTTGGGCAATTTTCCGTTCCAACCAGTGCTCCACAACTGGTTCATTAAAGGTCGTGGTATGTGATGTCATATCTGTGGGAGAGTGCATATAAAAGATCCCTTGCTGGTTATGGAAAATAGTAGTCTATGTTGCCACAGCGGGTTTCCTCTGAAAATGTGTCAAAATTACCATAATTATGATTGACGTCCAATAGCCGTTGACAAGATAAAAATCCATGTGCTCCAGTGGCGTCGTTAAACAAAACAAACGTTACTTTTTATTCTGGTGTTACGTAGTGTTTATGAAAGATATTAAAAAAGGCGATGAACAATAATAGCGTAATATTGTATTAAAGTTATCTGTTTTGCAAGTTACAAACCCTGACACACGGTGTCGAGTGTTGTTAAACACTCATTCTCTTCCATTAATTTACGAATGTTGTCAATATAATTAGAAATATTTGTTTAACAACACCCCTGGACAAACAGTACGATGGGCTATTGTATATCATACCTCAGTCTTTCAAAACATGTACTTCCTGTGATAAAATTTAATCATCCCTCATATTTGTATTTATTTGAATATTTGAAATATTGCCTATATAAACTTAAAGACAGATTAGTGTACATATGCACGAAGACCATATCATTTTAAACGGTTTAACCCTATACCTTACATGCCTATATCCGTTGGTTAGAGGATAAACATGGTTAAATGCGTTATACGCTCTTCATACATATGGCCCTAGGTCATAACTGTTGCCCAAGATGGGAGTCTGCTACAACACTATATACATACGTATGTTTATTATAATTATCTACTACCTAATCACCATCGAGTACATTGTTTATTGTAACTATATTTGGCTACACATATATACAATCATACAAGCATACATTTATGTCCACATATTTTACGTTGTTATCGTATCGAAATAGTTCAAATTGTCGTCATCATAATATCAAAATAGTTTACTTTGTTGTTATCGTATCAAAATAGTTTACATTGTCATCATCATAATATCAAAATAGTTTACGTTGTTGTTATCGTATCAAAATAGTTTATGGCGTCATTATATAACATAATACATGTTGATTAATTACACCCCTTGCCAATACCTTGCTAATATGTGCTCAAATGTTTAGTGCGTTTATCAATATGATTTGACGTCATACATTGTTGACGAATTACATCATTTGCTAATGCATTTAATTAGTGTTAATGTTTATGGTAATTGATTTGAGTTAGTACCATGTACTTGCCATGTTTAATAATGCTGTATATTTTGTAAGTTACTATGTATGTATAACCTATTCCCCCTATACCGTTGGGTAATTTCCCGAGTGTAAATAAATTCTCGTGTTCTTGTTTTTGCTGTACCATCTTCACAAAACAAGGCTACATATGTGTTCCGTATTAGGCCTTGACGTATGTAGACGACTTTTTGAGACACGAAATGATTAAATTTCATTTGGTACGATGCGATCTCACAGGGGGAATCGCGTCGCTTGTTATCTATTCGCTTGGAAATCAATTTTTTTGGCAAACACGGTTGCACTACACCAAATAAAATATTTCCGTGTCAAAGTTGGAGGAGCTTTGACAAAACCATAACGAGTAACTGCATCTAATATTGGTAATAATAGGTGGCAGTTATTATTAGTGAAAATACTATTATCTATGACTTATTAATTCATAAACTTGCATTTAGTCAGCAGTCAGTGAGAATTGATTTGGTATTATGCAACCATCAGTGAACTCCTTTTAAGAGTTTCACATGTTACCGATGCTGAGATTGAGCAGCAATGTCATCATCTAAGGGACACAATCGGTGTTACAGATTTTCTTTTAATAGATGGCGGTAGTATCGTGTCTCAAAATTTAGGGTACATACGTCAAGGCCTAATATACGGAACATGTATGTAGCCTTGATTTGTGAAGATTTTGCTGTACATACAGAATGATGGTACTATTTTGTTCAGTTTCTAGTAATTAGCTGTCTACAATATACGTCTAAAAACACAGCGATTCTCATTTTATCTGCCTGCACAGAACCCGAAGTATCACGTTTAAACGCCTATTATCACAAACATCAGATGTTGACTCAGGTATTCACCGACTGTTCTGCAAACCACGTGGGTTCGTCCAATCAGTAGTGCACTCTTTGACAACGCGCATTGCCACGGGGCGTAGTGCGGCTGTAACGTGAAGTATTTGGAGAACTTGCACACGCACTGACTTTCCATTGTTTGTACTAATGGGCGGTGACCCCAGATGACAAATATTTGAGATATGTATGCCTCATCGCACGACGATTACTCGTTTGACATCGATGATATTTAACATCCGTTATTATATATCAGATGATTATTACAATGGAATATGTCTGGCAGAAAAAAGAAAAACGGGTTACAATATTATGAAAATGGAAGCACTCGGCACAACAGAATTACCTATGAGAGTCGTCAAAATATTTAACGTTTACATTCAGAACAAGCTGTTACAGCACACGCCTGTCTTGGGCCCCAGTTATGGCATCTGTCATCTTTGTAGTCCAATATGATAGTCAAGTAAAATCAAAATATTTAACGTCTACCTTTCAGAACAAGCTGTTACAGCAGACACCTATCTTGGGTCCCAGTTATGACATTTGTCAAGTCAAGTTGTTTAACGTCTACATTCAGAGCCAGGCTGTTATAGCAGACGCCTATCATGGGCGCAGTTTATGGTTTTATCCATCCACCGCGTCCGGCATCTGTCATCTTTGTGGTCCAATATATAGTCAAGTCAAAATAGTTAACGTCTACGTTCGGAACAAGCTGCTATAGTAGTTCAAGACAGGATTAACTATGTTATATTTTAAGACGGTTTTATATGATACAAGTGTAACATGTGCTACTAACGGAGGATGGTGGCGGGGTGTTTTAATTATCCAGGTGCTCTAACACCCGCCCTAGTCTCACTTATAGCTGAAAAACAAATAGCAGAGACGTCCGTTCATTTTCCTGATTCGATTCCGTGATTTTGTTCTCATGCTATTTGTAATTTAAGTAAAGTTTGTTTTATTTCACGACGGCACCAGAAAACATTGATTATTATCTTATCATCGGCTATTAAAGTTTAAAGTCAAACATAATAATGGTCATATTGACACATTTCTTCAGATGAAACCCACTTCCGCCATATAGGCTACTATTTCCAATAAACAGCAAGGCGTCTTGTATATGGTATTTGACTCCGACAGGACAATACATACCACGGCCTTTCATGAACCAGACGTGGACTACTGTCTATAAAAAATAGACCAAACTGCAGATGGGTCCACTGCGAAGGATCGATCCAATGACCGATCGCTTCACATGCGAACCCGCTTTTCATTGAGCTACGTCCCCCTCCAGGCTATATTATACCCCAACCAATAAACCAGATGTCCATTATGAAAGGTCTGCTATCTTTTGTAGCATAGTCCTCCCAAGCCCATTGTTCTACATGTGATTTATCAAATGTCTGGTATCTTTTGTATTGAAATCTCAACCCACCTTTTGTTCTACATGCTATTAAAGGTCTGCTATCGTCTGTACTGGGATCAAGCTCTAACCATTGTTCTAAACACAATTTATGAGAGGTCATTTTTGATATTGATGCTTTAAACACCCATTGTTCTATCCAGTTGTTTATCAAAGGCCATTCTATCTTCTTTATTATAATCTGACCATGCCTACGTTCCACATAATATGATATGATTTATCAAAGGCCATTCTATCGTCATTATTATAATTTCACCCTGCCTACGTTCCACATATGATATGATTTATCAAACACCATACTCTCTCCTGCACTATTGTTCGACATGGGAGCGGGATGTAGCTCAGTCTGTAGGGTGTCCGCCTTTGAAGCGGTTGGTCGGATCGATCCTTCTCAGTTGACTCAGCTGCAGTTTTGGCTATTTTCTCTTCCAACCAATGGTCCACATCTGGGTCATCAAAGGCCGTGGTATGTGATATCCTGCCTGTGGGGAAGTGCATTTTAAAAAGGACCCCTTACTGTTTATTGGAAAGAGTAGCATGTGGCTGCAATAGGTTTTCTCTGAAGAAATGTGTCAAAATTATCATTATGTATGACGTCCAATAGTCGCTATCAATTTGTTCTAGAGGTGTCGTTAAATAAAACAAATTTTACTTGTTCGACATAGTATATCAAATATGTGTTTGTATTGTACAGGCGGGGAACGAGTGGGATGTAACTCAATTGGTAATGTGTCCACCTGTGAAGCGGCCAGTCATCGCATCGATCCTTCTCGATGGACCCATCTACTGTTTGGGCTATTTTCCATTTATAATCAGTTCATAATCATATAATGCTTTTAATAATATACCTATCTACAAACCATCGATATATGGTCATTGTGAGAATTCTTTTTAGAGGAAACCCCCTGCAACCACTTAGTCATTCATTTTCGACAAGTAGTAAGGGGTCTTTTTTATCCACCTTGACCACAGTAGGATAGCATATGCCATAGCCTTTGATGAACCAATGGTAGGCCATTGGTAGGATCTCGTGGATTAATACAAATACTAAACTTCGTTAAATGTATTTAACGAAACATTTCCTTTCCAGTAAAATCTCATGAACTAAGTTAAGAATCAGAACTTAGTATTGCCTTTAATGTGTTGATGCTGTTTTAGTACATATTTCATGTTTTCGTACTCTACTAGTAATGAAAATGAAGCATGCTGGTGTTGTCTATAGACCGCAATAACCAGAGAACAGGCGTACACATAACTCTACGTCTTCAGAACATATAACTCCTTCCTGTCTGCTCAATGGGATCCATATGTTAAATAGTTGTGTCGAAAAACGTCTAGTGAAAGCAAAGTTTGTTTTGTTTAACGCCATTGGAGCACGTTGATTTTTATCTTACCAGCGGCTATTGGACATCATTATGGTCATTTTGAAACATTTCTTTTTTAGAGGAATCCCACTGCCGCCACATAGGCTTCTCTTTCCGATAAGCAGCAAGGGATCTTAAAATTATATGCACTTTCCCATATACAGGACAGCACATGGCACAACCTTTCACGAATCATTTGTGGAGCATAGGTGGGAAGGGAAAATAGTCCAAACAGCACCTGGGTTCACTGAGAAGGATCGATCCAACGACCAACCGCTTTAAAGGCGGACACCCTACAGACTGAACTACATCCCGCTCCCATGTCGAACAATAGTGCAGGAGAGAGTATGGTCTTTGATAAATCATATCATATGTGGAACGTAGACAGGATGAGATTAAAAATTGTAAAGACTAACTCTTAAAGAAATACCAAATTAGATCATGTGTGTATACAGGTACTTGAAGTCGCTTGCTCTTCAAAGGACAGGTGTCTACTTAAAGGGACATCATCGATCTTACGTTTTGTTAGGTCTCACTCGAATAGACACTTGAAACGTTCTCTGTGATGTGGACTGAGAGATTGCTTAACGCGCTAATTTAATTAGTAAATGCGATTATTATAATTATAACGTGAACCCTAGTACACTTCCCCGCGCTCTATGACGTCCAATAGCCGCTGGTAAGATAAAAATCAATGTGCAGGTCAGGTCATGTGGTTTAACGTCTACGTTCAGAGCCGGGATATTATAGCAGGCGCCTCTCATGGGCGCAGTTTATGGTTTTATCCATCCACCGCGTCCGGGACAGAAAAAAAATCAATGTTCTCTGGTAGCGTCGTTAAATAAAACAAAACTTTACTTTTTTGTCCCACGCTCTTGCCATACAAACACTGGAGAGCCCGGAGCGCTCGTCGTTTTTTTGTTTCAAAAGAACACGCCCTGCTTTGTGTGCCAATTGGGAGTGTTGTAGAATTGATGCACTCTGAAGCACTCGTGTTTACAGAGGAACATGTGTGCTGGGTTCCAGCCAGGACTGAAGTCTAGTTGGGACGGCAGAAGTCACGAGCATGGCCTCAATCGATTGTACGATTACCCAAATTATTTGGATGCGCATCTATTGAACACAGAGAACATTTACATTGATTTCCTTTGTGCGCCGCTTCGTCGTGCTCAGCCTGGCCCGTGTGGACATGAGGGCGCTCTGACAATCAAACACTGCCATATATCATGTAGCAAGTAAACACTTATACAACGCACTTCAATTTGAACTATCATGTAGCAAATAATACTGCCTTTCTGTTGAAGTGATTTAGATGCTAAACTGACCGCGGTTAAATTAATTTCATCCAGTAAAATTAGTATTAAAATCTAATACTGCCTTTTTGTTTAACTGACTTGCTGCTAAATTGACCGCTGCTAAATGAATTTCATCCAATAAAATTGGTACTAAAATCAACTACACAATAGAAATGAATTTGAACTACCATGTATGTTTGTTGGTTATGCTTACTTTCATGCTTATATCCAATCAAGGTTCAAGCACGCTGACATGGGCACTTAGCTCAGCTTCCTGATATAATATTAATGTTAGTAGAAGAGAAGAAACCCAGCGACTCCTTCTGATAAGAAACAAGGAATCATTTATTTGCACTGTCACACAGACAGGGCATCACAAACCATTGTCTTTGTTAAACTAGCTATGGACCTTTGGCCACTATAATGTAGCAAACAATACTGCCTTTCAAGTTAAGTGACTTAACTGCTAAACTAAAGTAAAGTTTTGTTTTGTTTAACGACGCCACTGGAACACATTGATTTTTTATCATCATCGGTTATTGGACGTCAT
>JAUTWP010154817.1:0-11151 GCA_033042655.1 Cyathermia naticoides
AACTGTATGCAGTGCACTAGTAATATAATAAACTGTATGCAGTGCACTAGTAATATAATAAACTGTATGCAGTGCACTAGTAATATAATAAACTGTATGCAGTGCACATTGTACCTACTGGCCATTGAGCACATAAAATAAGAATAACCAACACGAATAAAACCCACTCGACACATGACTCATTCCAGTGCATGCATGTCAACGTTATGATGTGTAAAAAGTAAAGTTTGTTTTATTTAACGACGCCACTGGAGCACATTGGTTTTTATATTATCATTGGCTATTGGAGTCAAACATGGCCATTCTGACACATTTATTTAGAGGAAACCCGCTGCAGCCACATATGCTACTCTTTCCGATAACCAGCAAGGGATCTTATATGCACTTTACTACAGACAGGACAGCACATACAACAACGTTTGATGATCCAGTTGTGGATCACTGGATGGAAGGAAAATAGCCCAAACTGCAGATAGATCCACTGGATGTGTATAAAATATATACACAAAATCATGTCAGGTTCCCTGCTATAACAACTTGTTCTGGGGGTAGACGTTAAACAGCTTGATGTCCGGTTACTCTAGGATGTGGCTGTAGAAATGTTTAAATGACATCAGATTCACTGTCTGGCAATTTAATAACAGGTTTACCAGTATTAACCTCCCTAGAGACAGCGTCACCAAACATGACATTTGCTTCATTCGTTTTTTCAACCAATTAAAAAGTTGCTAGAAACTAATTTTTTGTTCGGTTGTTTTAATTCCTTTCAAGGATTATAATTATGGAGAGTGTATATGAAATCAATAACTTTCAGCAAATTACACAAGTTCAAAGTAAAGATAAACCAAAGATTTTGTTAATAAAATATAAGCATTTGATTAAGCAAACTTTTCAAAAACTGACATAGAGGTTTTTTCTCGATTATCAATTATCATACTTACGTGGTAGTGTTTGAGCAATAAATTTCCAAATTGGTACGTGAATAACCGATGTAGCCAACACAGATTTATTTTATGTGTTTTGACACATCAGTTAATACCTGAAAATACTTTTTAGTCCCTTTAAATAGATTCATTTTGCAAACATCTGAGTTCATATGCATGACTAAACTATGTTTACAAAACGTGGAACATTAATTGTTAAAGAAAATTACAGTTTATTCACAAGATGATTTTGTAACTTTTGCATTGTGTATAATCCTTCAAAGTTCAATTCGGATACACGTCACAGTCCGTTTCATCCCAACCAATTCACGTTATGGGAAACAAATTAGGGGAAACCTAAAACCCAAACATTATGAAAAGATAAGTACACGAATGTTGTCAAAAGCAAAACATTGATCACACACACACATACACATATTGTGCCAGGTGCAGTGGATGGCTTAACCATAAATGGCACCTAGGAGAAGCGTCTTCTATAACAGCCTGGCTCTGAATGTAGACGTTAAACACAACAACAAAAACACCAAAAAAAACATTGATTATAGAAAAATATCATCGTGTTGAATATTGGTGTAATAAAATGTTTTTTTTCTAAATAATATTTTATATAAATTGTCTTTAGTAATATATACAATTTCGTCTCCAGTCCTTCATGACGTCATCCTGCATACAGAAACAAGCGTTAATAATTGCTCGTCTGAATTTTGAATTAATGCAATAATAAATCAAGAAGTTAATAGCGCTGTTAATGATTTTCACAAGTATTAGGATATTAACCAGCGGTCGAAAAACCTGCCTCACATCAGAAGTAACCAGACGAGCTACTATGGCAACAGGATACGATACAATGGAGACGCTACTTAAAGCAATAACCGCATAAAACAACCGTTTTTCAAATCTAATGCGAGAAAATAATTTCTTTTTTGGTTTGGATTTAAATAAACGCTCCACCGACTCTTTCCATTCCCCTCGCTTTAACGCCACAAGCGTGACAATGTTAAAAACCAGTAGTAGAATCCACGGTATGGTGTAAACAAGAGTGATGTCGAGAACCAGTCGTATGTAAGTCCATTCCACGTAATTTATTATGAACATCGTCTGCTCTGATGACGTCACGTTAACATTGTTAGTTGTATTTCCGGTTTCAGACGATGTCTGTACGTCTGTAGCTTCGCTGTCTCTAATAGCAACGGGTATTTCATACAACAGACGAATAACCAACCTGATCACACAGACGAATACTGTCACCACAACAACGATCTTTGCCCTTATCAGGTGACACAACATGGCTGCTCGTTGTGACTTAGTAGCTACCAGCATCCTTTCAGTTGCTATAGCAACAGTCATGAGACTAGAGCCCTGAATACCGAAATCACTGATATACGAAGCACTCATATACAAACCTTTATAGGTTTGTGCACTAACAGCCGCCTGGACGTCCGCTGTCCGTAGCACTACTTCGAGAGTATTTCCAGTGAGAAACATGACGTCAAATACAGCAAGCCACAGCAGGAAGAGAGCCGCGGCAGACCAAGTCTTGTTGGATGACCAGCCGACAATGCAGAGAATATTTCCCATCACGCCACACGCAGCCAGTGCTATCTGTGTGACTCTGTACGGTTCTGATTGCGTCATATCCTCCATCCATTGTACTGCGTCACCACCCAGTTCAGAACCGTTCAACCCATCCCATGACGCGAACGATCCACTTTTATGAGAACCGAGCAAGTCTTGCAGTTTCTCCAAGAACTCCATGATAAAGTTCTACACAATGGATTTGTAAACTATCTAAAAATCTTCTTTTATTGTGTTACTTTATGAGAACCACTTTTATGAGAACCGAGCAAGTCTTGCAGTTTCTCCAAGAACTCCATTATAAAATTCTTCACAACAGATTTGTAAACTGTCTGAAAATCTCCTTTTATTGCGTCATTTTATGAGAACCACTTTCATGAGAACCAAACAAGTCTTGTAATTTATTCAAGAACTCCGTGATACAGTTTCCCACAATAGATTGTAAACTGTCTAAACATCTTCTTTTATTGTTTCACTGTATGAGAACCACTTTCATGAGAACCAAACAAGTCTTGCAGTTTTTTCAAGAACTCTATGATAAAGTTCTTCACAATAAATTTGTAAACTGTCCAAAAATCTTCTTTTATTCTGTCACTTTATGAGAACCACTTTCACGAGAACAGAGCAAGTCCATAATAGTTTCCCACAACAGATTTGTTTAAAAATCTTCTTTTATTCTGTCACTGTATGAGAACCACTTTCATGAGAACCAAACAAGTGTTGTAGTTTCTCCAAGAACTCCATGATACAGTTTCCCACAACAGATTTGTAAGCTGTCTAAAAATCTTTTATTCTGTGACTGTATATTACAACACTTAAAACTTCCTGTTAGCTACTCACATTATAAAACTCATCTTACTGGTGTGTGTCATATGACGCAAGGTACATGTTTGGTTTATTAGAATAACTGACTGCTTGTTAGTTAAGCCTGGGTTACTGGTGTCAGCGAGTGTATGAGACACTTTCTTACAACCTGTAGACAGGAGTTGTGTATTATAAAAGCATACATGAAAACTATCCATATCATTAATACTGCTGTGTTGTACATCTCTGCTTCACCCCCTCTGCTTCACAGAGATGACCGAGGTAATAACTGGGGCACAATATAAACGTCTACTATTCTGTTCTGATTGTAGACTTTAAAATGTTTGAATTGACACCTTTGGTTATGGGATCACGTAAACATGTCTGCCCCTCATAACCGGGCCACAATATCGTAACATGTTCTGAATGTAGACGTTATAATGTTTGAATTGACACCTCTGGTGGTGATGGAACCACGTAAACATGTCTGCCTCTCATAACTGGGGCCCGATATAAACGTCTACTATTCTGTTCTGAATGTAGACTTTAAATATTTGGAATTGACACCTCTGGTTATGGGATCACGTAAACATGTCTGCCTCTCATAACTGGGCCCAATATAAACGTCTACTGTTCTGTTTTGAATGTAGACGTTAAACCTTGTGACATGATATCTGGTCCCGGAAGCACGTAAACATGTCTGTTCCTAATACTGTTAAGTTTAACGTATACAAAAGAAAAAAGTGTATAAATTTGAGATATTGCCTACCAAGTTGCCCAGCAGGTTTTAGCCAGTGACTCAACAAGTGAAGTTTAATTTAATACCAACAGCTTGAGAGCTGTGTTCATCTGTCAAGGATTACAGATTAACGTTGACTAACGCGCTTGACGAAATGCCAATACAGAAGAAAGAAGTACGTCTTCGCCTTTAGAAAATGAATATAATGTATGTACGTCCACTGTACGGAACACAATAGAAAACACAGAAGTACATTTATAAGCTTGTAAACTAAATCAACGCGTGAATAAAGCCATAGAGTTTGGGCTATTTTCTGTTCCCAGCAGTGCTCCACAACTGGTTCATGAAAGACTGTGGTATGTGCTGACGTGTCTGTAGGAAGGTGTTTATAAAAATCCCTTGCTTATCGGAAAGAGTTGCCTATGTGCCGGCAGCAGGTTTTCTATGAAAGAAATGTGTCAAAATGACCATATGATTAACGTCCAATAAGATAAGATAACATTCAATGTACTCTTATATTGCGTCGTTACGTAAAACAAACTTTACTTTTTAAGTCATAAAGTCTTTTTAAAACTCATTTTAGCTGCAGATATTATATATAATAATTATAAAAGTTAACACTAAAGTTAATTTTATTTAATGACAAGTATGGATTTAACCATCGCCTATTGGACGTCAGACATAATATAGCCATTCTGACAGTTTCAGAGGAAACCTGCTACATGCTTTCATTAGTAGCAAGGGATCTTATATACATCATATACCACGACCTTTGTCTAGTTGTGGAGTAATGTTAGGACGGTATAAAATATTTACAGCTAGCAAGAGTGCACTTAAACGTTTGTGTATTTTACATTTAACCATCGAAGTAAGTTAATAGTCCACTGTCCCTGGAACCTCAACATCACTTTGTTATTAAGATTTTTTAATATTAATATTAATAATCACAAATGTGTCTCTTTAAACAAACATAGCGGGATGTAATTCTGTCGGTAGCGTGCCCGCCTTTCTTAGTACAAAATGTTTACCCATCTGCAGTTAGGGATATTTTCCGTTCAAAACAGTGCTCCACAACTGATTCACCAAAAGCCATGGTATGTCCTGTCTGTGGGAAATTGCATATGAAATATCCCTTGCTGCTTATAGAAAAGAGTTGGCCTAACCCTTGTGGCGGCAGCGAGTTTCATCTGAAGAAATGTAACAAAATTACCATATGTATGACGTCCAATAGCCGATGATAAGATAAAAAAAAAATCAATGTGCTCCAGTGGTATCGTTAAACAATACGAACTTTACTTTTTTGTTCTTTACAAACAACAAACTTACTTTAAGAAATGTCTGTGATAAAGTGTGCGTATTGATCAGTTTAAAACACATTGTGACACCTGGTGTTAGTGAAAATGCAGCATGTCCTGCATCACAATCTCTATGAATTAACAATAATAAGTAAAACATATAAAATAAAATCCAATATGGTCCACAGAAAATAAATGCCACGGAGAATGAAAAACTCCTCAGCAATCTTAACGATATTGCCGATTGCTGCGGCAAATTGCAGAGAAACTGATGACAAGTCCCTAGAAATAAAATTTGCCATTGTTTTATTTTTAATGCTAAGTTTAGCATTAAATATTGTAATTTTTTAAAAATTGTTTAAACATTAGAGTATTTTTATTATGACTAATACATTTCTCGTTGCATAACTGAATTACCCACGTTAAAAATTAAAGTTTGTTGTATTTAACGACGCCACTTTCTAGAGTATATACCAGGATCTTTGCTGAACCAGATGTGGACCACTGGTTGGAACAGAAATAGGCAAATCTGCAGATGGTTCCACTAAGAAGGATTGATCTGATGACCGACAGTTTCACAGACGGACACGTTACTGCTTAATCTATTCCTGCATCAAATAGCTTATACAAAATACTATTGGGATAACAACACCACAACATAAACCAGTGGCGAATTTTTCAATTTTTTACTTTGGAAATGTTTTCGGGAACGTTTGTGGTACTTAGGCTCATGTTATCGATCACACTAAATGGATTTTCTGGATTCGCCACTGTAAACATAAGCCTGTTTTTAATTCTACGCTTAACTGATTAAAATACATTCATGAGTTCAGTCGGTAGCGTGTCCGCCAATGAAGCTGTCGGCCGTAGGATCGATCCTTATCAGTAGACCCATTTGCAGACTGGGTTTTCCGTTCTAACCAGTGGTCCACAACTGGTTCGTCAAATGCCGTGGTATGTCCTGTCTATGGGAACGTCCACAACTGGTTCATCAAATGCCGTGGTATGTTCTGTCTATGGGAACGTGCATATACAAAATCCCTTGCTGCTTATCAAAAAGTGTAGCCTATGAGGCGGCAGCGGGTTTCCTCTAAAATGTGTAAAAATGACCATATGAATGATGTCCAATAACCGATGATGATAAAAATCAATGTGTTCCAGTGGCGTCGTTAAACAAAACAAACTTTTCTTTTATAACATGTTACATTGTGTCAGACCTATATTCCTACGTACTTCTATTCCTATTACACCGACACCGCTTGCTCAGTTGGACAAGCTTTGATTCATATATACTTTGGAATAACATCCCATCAGCCCTTTTCAACTGTCTGGTATTGTCTATGCGGCACCCTTGCCAAGCCTGTATCAACACCAATCGTTGTCCCATAGGTTACCGACTCTGTGAATTACTTTTTAATAGCACCTCTCTTTTGGGTCGTTCCACAGTGCCTAGCGTTTACAGCATGAATTTTGAATTTGAATTATCAATAAGTAAACATTTATAACACAGATTACCAAATATCATTTTCAAAACTGAAATGTATACTGAACAAAAAAAGAAACTTCCGATTTTTACATATAGTATTTGTTGTGATAAATAATTCATTTTATAATGAAATTATATATAGGTAGTGTTATCCTTGAGCTGTATTTCAGGATTCATGAAATTTATCGATTATTTTGGCACTGTTAATCGTCGACAACGTGAAATTCAATGTGCACGTGCATGCATGGTTCAACATGTCACGTGTAGTATTCGTTCAATTTTGTTTACTTGTCTTACTGACATTGTTGCCAAGTGAACGAAAACGCTTCAAAATTTGTAAAAATTTTACGTTTTTACCATTGTAACATTTTTAGTATGCCAAGAATACCAAATAATGTATGTGAACGAGCGATTGGCATGCTTGATGCTGGCATGTCAACAGAAGATGTTGCAAGGCAGTTTGATGAATGGCCCGCTAAAAGTCCAGGGGCCTTATTCACAAAAGCCACGCAAGCGTTTGCGTGCTCGCAAAGGGTACGCTAACACCACGAAATAGTGTTAGCGTATCCTTTGCGAGCATGCAAATGCTTGCGTGGCTTTTGTGAATAAGGCCCCTGGTTTATTAAAGGTCATGGTATGTGCTGTCCTCTGTGGGAAAGTGAATATAAAAGACCCCTTGCTGCATAAATCAAAAAGAGTAGCATATGTGGTGGCAGCAGGTTTCCTCTAAAAGAAATGTGTGCAAATTACTATATGTATGATGTCCAATATCCAATGATAAGATAAAAATCAATGTGCTCTAATGGCATCATTAAATAAAACAAACTTTACTTTTACAACAGCCGATGATAAGATAAAAATCAATGTGCTCTAATGGCATCATTAAATAAAACAAACTTTTATTTACTTTCACTAGAATTGAAATAAATAAATAAAAAAGCAGCTGTGGCACTTTAATCACAATTAAATCGGACAGCAAGGTATGTGAAAGTGTTTGATTTGTTTATGAAAACTCACAACTGGGCTGACACCGCAGCATGCAGTTCATGCATGATTTACATGGACTATAAAAACATTTGTCTCTAATTAAAACCTGCATTGTTGTTTTAACCCATTAAACTTTTGAACCAACTCGACAGAAAGCAGTATTGTCAACTTAAAAAAATTCTGATTTTTATTTTTAATTTTTTTTATATTCTCTCATTTAAACTTTAAGTAAAGGTTGTTTTGTTTAGTGAAGCCACTGGAGCATATTGATTTTTTTTTCTTATCAGCGACTATTGGATGTCATTCATATGGTAATTTTGACAAATTTTTAGAGGAAACCCACTGCCACATAGGCTACTCTTTTTGATTAGCAGCAAGGGATCTTTTATATGCACTTTCCCATAGACAGGACAGCATATACCACATCCTTTGTTGAACCAATTGTTGAGCACTGGTTGGAACGCTCTTATTTAAAGTACATAGTATGCCTATCTTCTTGCTGTTGTGACTTGTGTCTGTGAATATAGCATGGAAAACAAGGAATGACTTGCGAGTGTGCAGACATGTTATCACTGCCAATGATTAATTAATACACAGCCATGGCCGGGGTTCATAATTGATATCATGTATGTGTGTACATCAGTTGCAGATTTGCAGTTGTGAGGATGTGTTAAGTTGATGAAGAACAGTCACAGAAACGTTTTGTTTTGTTTAACAATGCCACTAGAGCACATTGATTTTTTTTATCTTATCAGTGGGTATTTGACATCATACATATTGTATTTTGACACATTTCTTCAGAGAAAACCCACTGCCGCCACATAGCCTACTCTTTTCGATACAGCAAGTGGTCTTTTATATGCACTTTTCCATAAACAGCACATACCACAGCCTTTAATGAGCCAGTTGTGGAGCAATGGTTGGAACGGAAAATATCCCAAACTGCTGATGAGTCCACTGAGAAGGATCAATCCAACGACGGACCTCTTCAAAGGCGACAAATCTGCAAGAAGCTGCCTGTGAACTATCTTACAGAAAAGAAATGTGTCAGAATGACTATATGTATGACATCCAATAGTCGATGGTAAGATAAAAAAATCAATGTGCTCCAGTGGCGTTGTTAAATAAAATAAAACTTTACTTTGCTTTTTGTTAATTTTACAGAAAAACAAAGGGGAGTAATTTAGTCAATTTGTTTTAGAGAAAAACAAAGGGGGATAATTTAGCCAAATAATTAGTTTTAGAGAAAAACAAAGAGAATCATTTAGCCAAACAATTTGCTTTAGACAAAAACAATGATAAAAAAACCTAAAGGAAATAATCTAAGCAATGTTTGCCAAAATTAATCCAGTACAGTAGTCTAAAGATTAAAAATAAAAATAACCTCAAATCTCTTCCAGGCTGAAAAACTGAACACAACTTTACCTAGCTTAAACCCTTGTGTCCCTTAACTTATTTTGATCAGTATATATATTTGTACTTTTTTTTAATATAATTTCCACTTTTTATTTTTTACAAACATTTGGAGTCATTTAAGAATGAAAGAAGTAATTAATCTTGACTTGAAAGACTTTTAATCTAAACAATTGTAGAGCATATCTAATTGATGAATGAAACCAGGTAAACACAACACAGCAGGACTAATTCCAATGATGTCATAAACATGGCGATGTGACAGATCCTCATAACTCCGATTTGACTTGTGATTCAACCCTGTGCATATCACCCTACTTAACTGTTTTTTCAATTGCACCAGTGATATATTTATAGACAGAAATACACTTTAAAAGCCGTCTGTTGAGGTGAGAAGGACAAATTGTCTGCATGTGTTGAATGTATAAATTTGTGCAATGATTACCATGAAATTTATTGCTAACATCAATAGAATTTTATAAAATAAAAGTGATTTTTTTAAAATGGCAGTGTCTGTTTTTTTTTTTAACCATTTAGAATATATCTTGTACGTTTGTTTGATGTGCACGACGCTCCATTCTTCTGCCGAAACAATTTGCTGTATCATAATTAGATCACGCAAAATACACTATAAATCGGCAAGGAGACTTGCCAGCTGTCCGCCATCACTTATTCGTAGCACTATTCACGTGACCTAAATATGGTACAGCAGATCATTGCATCAGAAAAATGGAGTGTGGTGAGCATAAAAAAAAATGTACAAGATATATTCTAAATGGTAAAATATTAATAAAACCAGACACTGCCACTTCAAGTCTTCATTTTCAATTATATTCTTTAAATGTAAATATTTTATAATTTCAAAATTTACAAATAGTTTTTGAAAGGTATAAAGAAAGATGAATATTTAGATGAATGCAGATTTTTAGGAAATGAAAATTCATGCAATTTGTTTTTTAGTTTTTGTTAAACTATTTCATTTTGTATAAACCTTTATAAATATATTGTTATGTGCTGATTGACAATAAACATTCAGTAAATAATACATAAATGAAAAAACTATTATGTAAAACGTGTCTTAGTGATGGTAAATCAAAAGATAATTCAAACAAAATTATAATGGGTTTAGTGATGGCTGAATCAAAGGATAATTTTGACGATTCTTGAGCTGTTTGTTATGAGTGAATCAAAAGATAAAACAAAACTAGACGGTGATGAGCGAATCAAAGGATAATTTATACAAAACTAGATTCATTTTAGAGATGGAGAATCAAAGAATAATTTAAACAAAACTAGGCTGGTTTTAGTGGACAAATCAAAAGTAAAGTTTGTTTTGTTTAATTGATTTTTATCTTATCATCGTTTATTGAATGTCATTCATATGGTCATTTTGACACATTTTTAGAGAAAACCCGCTGCCACCACATAGGCTACTCTTTTCAATAAGCAGCAAGCTTTTATATGCACTTTTCCACAGGACAGCACATGCCATAGCCTTTGATGAACCAGTCATGGAGCACTGGTTAGAACGGAAAATAGCCCAAACTGCAGCTGGGTCCACTAAGAAGGATCGATCCGACGACCGACCGCTTCAAAGGTGGGCACGCTATTGATTGAGCAAAACAATAATATATACCAGAAACTGAAATAATTCATTACCAGGTTGCCAATGGTGATAACATTTCTGAGTTGGCAATGGGAAAAATTATTTTAACACATAATTATGACTGGGCAATCTCTGCATGACTGATAAAATAATCACAATAATTAGGACATATATTATAATATTATTAGGACAGTATTTAATTTCTTTAATTTGAATACAGTGGACTCTGTCTAAACCAGATCCTTATGGGACCAGAAAAATATGCTGGTTTAGACAGAGTGCTGGATTTGACAGTTTTTCTA
>JAUTWP010154928.1:0-11151 GCA_033042655.1 Cyathermia naticoides
ACTGACTGCTGACTAAATACAAGTTTGTAAATTAATAGGTCATAGATAATAGTATTTTCACAAATAATAACCGTCACTTATTACTACCAATATTAGATGCAGTAGCAGTTACCCGTTATGATTTTGTCAAAGCTCCTCAAACTTTGAAACAAAATGCTTTAATGGATGATATTAAAATAGTCAAATAGGTTGCTAGGAAAGGAAATGACGTCATCCGCAAAGCAATAGAAGCCACCTGTTGTACGGGTAAATGGTCGATATTACGTCAAAGGGTTTATTAAAGACCATAAACATTACAGAGAGGACGTAAGCGACAAAGTAATTGTCAGCTGTCGTTTTAGTAATCGTTTGTATCCACACAGAAAAAAAAGTAAAGTTTATTTTATTTAACGACGCCACTAGAGCACATTGATTATTATCTTATCAGTGGCCATTGGACGTCATTAATATGGAAATCCGCTGCCACCACATAGGCTACTCTTTTCGATAAGAAGCAAGGGATTTTTTTAATATGCACTTTTCCTTAGACAGAACAGTACATACCACGGCCTTTGATGAACCAGTTGTGGACTACTGATTGGAACAGAAAATAGCCCAAACTGCAGATGGGTCCACTGATAAGGATCGATCAGACGACCGACCGCTTCAAAGGCGGGCACGCTTTCGACTGTCACACAGAAAATAACGACCTGGGCAATTCCACCGTGACGGACGTTACATTCAGAGGGGTTGAAGGTCATTCCAACTGTCCTGATTGCTAGAGTAGTACCCCAGGAACTGTATATTATGTACCTTTATTTTTAATGGATGTTGCCAGATGAAACTGGAATTGATTTTTCTTGAACACGGAGGAAGTACTGAAGAATTGTGGGTAAAATAGCATCACGCTACAACAGTCACCTAGTTGTAGTTAGGCAGTCTGGGCTATTTTCCGTTCCAACCAGTGGTCCACAACTGGTTCAACAAAGCCCGTGGTATGTACTGTTCTGTCTATGGAAAAGTGCATATAAAAGATCCCTTGCCGCTTATCGTAAAAGAGTAGCCTGTGGCGGCAGCGGGTTTCCTTCTAAAAAGGGTGTAAAAATGACCATATAACCGATGATCATAAAAATCAATGTGTTCCAGTGGCGTCGTTAAACAAAACAAACTTTACTTCAGTATACCGTCAACTAAAATGGATAGTTAAAATATGTTGTTTTGATAAATGTCGATGTCTGTAGGGCCTACACTTGTTGAAATTGTGTAAGCCAGTTAAAAAAATGGTTTACAGTTTCAATGGCGAATATAAATCATAAATATCACGCTGTCAGTAAGTAGTTCTGTGGGTAAAACAGAACCCCCGAAAAAGATTTAAAAACATGATGAACCAGTTCAACAAGAGCATTTATTTGAAAAATCTGGGCTGTTCTATTTCGCATTTGTTTTTCGATATTAATAAAAATTACAGTATTAACGTGTATTGCAAATAGTGTTTTAAAACGGGTACCAGTTTAAAAGCCTTTAAAGTGGCAGTGTCTGGGTTTTTAGGGGTTAATACTGGTATTTAACAATTTAGAATATACCTTGTATGTTTGTTTGATGGCCACCGCACTCCAGTCTTCTGCCAAAATGATTTGCTGTGCCGTAACGGTAATTAGGTTACGCGAAGTGCACTATTTCTCAGCGATGACGGCAAATAGCGGGCCGCTAGGTCTGAGTTGAGTCCATTTCGCGTGACCTAATTATGGTACAGCGGATCATTACTTACAGCAGAAGAGTGGAATGTGGTGGCCATCAAACAAACGTGGGGATATATTCTAATTGATTAAATATGACATGAAAACTAAAATGTGGAAACATTAGGTACAGTGACCAATCACTAAATATATCACTCAAGTATATTAATATAGTACTAATTAATATTTGATGTTGGCTGGCGACTAAAAATCATGAGTTGGCTAGTGGATTTTTTCATTCACTAGCCATGTGGCGAGTAAAATTTAAGTCCTGCTTTGCGCCCTGATATAAAAGATCTGCTTATCGAAAAGAGTAGCCTATGTGGCAGCAGCGGTTTCCTCTAAAACATGTGTCAAAATGACCATATGTAAGACGTCCAATAGTCGATGATAAGATAAAAATCAATGTGCTCCAGTGATGTCATTACATAAAACACTTTACTTTATTTAATGATGCCAATAGAGTACATTGAATTTTTATCTTGCCATCAGCTATTGAACATCAAACATATCGTCATTTGACACATTTTAGGGAAACCCACTGCCGACACATAAGCAGTAAGGGCAGGACAGCACATACTACAGCCTTTGATGAACCAGTCGTGGACCACTGGTTAGAACAGAATATAGCCCAAACAGATGGGTCCACTGATACGTATCGATCCAACAACCGACCAATTCAAAGGTGGGCACGCTACTGACTGAGCTATATCCCGCTTCTTTTTTACGAGGTTAATACAAAACAACGTAAAATATTGTTCATAAACTTCTTTTGGTGTTTTTAATATTATTAATAACTACATTAATGTCAACCTCGGTTTTGACATTCTGTGACATCATTCAAAGATGTAAAAGTGCAGTGTGTATGATAAAACAGGTTTTTCTTGTAATTTTTGATGGATTACAGAATAATAGCTCTATGTAATAAAAACAATAGTACACTGCAGTAAAATATGATAATTTCATGTCTATTGTCTAATAATAACAACTTCTGACTTGCAGTTTGACCCATCAATCAATAATAATTTATAATATTAGTTGTAAAAATACAGCCAGATTTAGGAACTGGAACTGGAAAAAAATTTAACATGCTTATATCACTAAAAAGTGTTCAAGCATGCCCCTCCTGGGCACGGTGTCTGACCGTAGCCAGACACCCTACCCAGGACGGGGAAGGTGGTGGTATTGTGTATTTAATTAATTATTTAGTAGGAAAATATATTAAAGATAAATTTGTTGGGGGACTTTTAAATTTTGTAATGTTTATTTATTAGGAATAAGAATTTTGAAGCTCGTTCTAATATGAATTATTTAGGAGCAAAGTAATTTACATTAATACCCCTTAACTGCCCCTGGGTCAGTACAACAGACATGAACAAATACTAACTGTACATGATGATTATGTTATGATTCAAATGTTTACAGTGAGAAATTCACAGACAGGAAACACACAATCTACATATCAATCTGTTAGGAAACAAATGAGAGAAGACCATGAGCTGATAGATGTAAAACTAAAAGTAAAAGTTTGTTTTGTTTAACGACACCACTGAAGCACATTGGTTATTAGACGTCATTCATATGATTATTTTGACACATTTCTTTTAGAGGAAACATGCTGCAGCCACATAGGGAACTCTTTTTGATAAGCAGCAAGGGATCTTTTATATGCACTTTCGCACAGACAGGATAGCACATACCACAGCCTTTGATGAATCAGTTGTGGAGCACTGATGGAACAGAAAATAGCCACATGTAGATGTAAAGTTTGTTTTGTTTAACGACACCACTAGAGCAAATTGATTTTTATCTTATCAGTGACTACTGGACATCATTCATATGGTCATTTAGACACATTTCTTTTAGAGGAAACCCGCTGTTGCCACATAGGCAACTTTTTCCGATAAGCAGCAATGGATCTTTTATATATGCACTTTCCCAGACAGGACATCACATACCAGAGCCTTTGTTGAACCAGTTGTGGAAATGAATTGAGTGAATATTAAGTTTAACGTCGCTGCGAGAATCTTTCACCCATTTGAGACAAAACCAGTTGTGGATCACTGATGGAACGGAAAATAGCCAGATGTAGATGTAAAGTGGTCAGTCATCAGATCGATCCTTCTCAGTGGACCCATCTGCAGATTGGGATATTTTCCGTTCAACCAGTGCTCCACAACTGATTCATCAAAGGACGTGGTATGTGCTTTCCTGTCCAAAACAAACTTTATTTTATATCTACTTTTTAGCATATATGATTATAAACAGTACAACATACCGGTTTTAAAAAGGCAACAAACCATGCAACAAATATATAAAACCTTAGAAAGTAACTTGGTCATCTTTATATAGAAATTTCAGTGAATCTTTATTCACTTTGTAAAAATGTAAATATTTGGCAATCGTTTCATTACTGTTTAGGTTACTTAAAAGTGTTGTTGGGGTGTGAGAATGTAGATAGGTGGTTGCCCTGTGTGATATCAAAGCTACAATTCAATTCCATTCAATTTACTGTACTAATACACCACTTAGGAATCAATACAATCATACATTGTAACGGTCTTTGACCGTCAAATAAAACGTAATAACATACCTTTACAAGTATGCACATGTACATTGAATAAAATCGTTTAGCACTAATAGTAATACTAATAGCAGCTGTCTAAAGACATTGTGCAATTCTTTATTTTAAAGATATGGTTTAATTAGTTTATTTTTCAAGTGGATGGTTTCACATCTAAAATTTTAGAAATACACTGGACACCCATGGGACAAAGTAAAAAGTCAATTTTTCAGAGGTTTCTGGTTTTCAGATATTAAATTTATACTAAATGAAAACATTTGGTCCGAATTGTTTGTCCGGTTTTGACAGTTCCAGTTTAGAGGAGCAGGATGTAGCTCAGTCAGTAGCGTGTCTGCCTTTGGTGGTCAGTCAGATCGATCCTTTTCAATGGACCCAGCTGCAGTTTGAGCTATTTTCTATTCCAACCAGTGGTCCACAACTGGTTGATCAAAGGCTGTTGTATGTGTTGTCCTGTATGGGGGAAAGTGCACACAAAAGATCCCTAGCTGCTTATTGAAAAGAATACCCTATGTGGCAGAAATGGGTTTCCCCCTAAAAAATGTGTCAAATGACCATACGAATGACGTCTAATAGCCGATAATAAAATAAAAATCAATGTGCTCCAGAGGAGTTGTTAAATAAAAACAAACATTTCTTTACAAACACAACTGCTTATAATAAAATTAAAATATGTACATGCACATAATAGCGTTCAAAATGTGTGCTTGATATTTAAAAATGTGTTTGTTTTATTTAACGATGCCTGTAGAGCACATTGATTTTAATTTTATCATCAGCTATTAGGCATCATTCATATGGTCATTATGACAAATTTTTAGAGGAAACCCGCTACATAGGCTACTCTTTTTGATAAACAGCAAGGTATCTTTTATATGCACTTTCCCATAGACAGGACAGCACATACAACCAACAGCCTTTGTTGAACCAATTGTGGATGACTGGTTGGAACAGAAAATAGCCTAAACTGCAGATGGCTCCACTGAGAAGGATCGACCCCATGACCGACCACTTCAAAGGTATTTGATATTTGACCAATATCTCAAACTGACAGGTATGGGTTTGTATCCCACTGTGATGGTACATAATTAGTACATGTACAGTAAAGGCACAGTTAGGATAAGGAAATGAAACCATTGAGAGAAATAGACTAAGATTAATGAGTTACTCAAACCAACAGGTGTCTCAAACCACATGTGTGTTTCATGTATGTGAAATCTCGCAGGTATTAATAAAGATCAAGTTTCACAAGATATATACAAATAAAAAGATGTCGATTGGGTTATTGGGGCGTCCTACTGAGCCTGGAAATGTATTGAAAAGAGTAGCCCATGTGGTGGCAGTGGGTTTCCTCTCAAATATTTTTCAAAATTACCATATGAATGACGTCCAATAGCTGCTGATAAGATAAAAATAAATGTACCCTAGTGGTGTCGTTATATAAAACAAACTTTACTCTATACTGAACATGTAACATTTCTTATTTATCACAAGATGTTTTGTTAATCTATATTTGTTGAGGCTATAGCATTTGAACCAAATCCTAATTATATTTGTAACAACTTACAAAATCCAACCATGAAGTAGGATAATTGTTAGATATGTGACAACATAATTAAGTATATTGGAGTTGGGAGCTATTTGTAGGAATCTATTATAACTAAATGACAGTGAACCGATACGTTATGTGTTTGTAAGAAATCCTTTCAAAATCACACTTAAAGCCTGGAGCACAAAAGTAGGATTTACCACCAGACAAATCAATATTATGGTCTTGGATTTTGATCATATGAGACATAAATGATATGTATACAGCTTTCCTGAGGATATTTTTAAGCTGTATTGGCACGCATTCAAACAACGTACACATGCCTTTATCCAAGTCAAAAATGTTGTTGAACATGCTTGTCAACTGTGTGCGTATTCAGTTCCAGCAGTTACAAAGAGGTAGAAGTCCAGAAATAGGCAGATTCATTGCATACAATGAATACAAAGTAAATAAACATTAGAAGACAGGTTGTTATTATCATTTGTACAATGTAAATAGAGTTTGTTTTTAATGGTGATCAGCACTTTTTTTCTGTCTACATAGTACATACAGTGCACTGTCTAAACCGGATTATTATGGGACCAGAAAAATATGATGGACTAGACAGTTTTTCTAGTGTTATAAGTCAATTTGGGACAATCTTGTTTCCAAGACAGGTTTCTGGATTAGACAGATGCCGGTTTGGACAGAGTGCACTGGGCATACATATATGTATATTTTTTCTATGCTGTTTTTGGAGCAGCATTGAAAACAATAAAACAAAATGTTTAAACTACACAACTTACAATGTGAAATGTCAGCGTGAATTTTCTAAATTAGATTTAAAAAAATCATTTTTAAAGTGGCAGTGTCTAGGTTTTTTAAAAATATTTTACCATTTAGAATATATCCTGTACGTTTGTTTTATGTGAACCAAGCTCCATTCCTCTGATGCAACGATTTGCTGTATCGTAATTAGATCAAGCGAAATACACTATAAATTGGCAAGACAGACCTCCAGCTGTCCGCCATCGCTAAGTCATAATGCTATTTATTTGACGTAAATATGGTACAGCCGATCATTGCTTCAGAAGAATGAAGCGTGGTGAGCATCAAACAAATGTACAAGATATATTCTAAATGGTTATATATTTTTTTTAAACCAGACACTGCCGATTTAAAACAATTTTTTTGTTTAATGTACATGTTGGTAATAAGTGTCTAACTGGCTAAATAATGTGTAAACATTGACTTTCTATCAAATATATGGAATCTTTGAAAGAAATAATGTCTGTATTACCATCCCAGGGCTTTCAAATTAAGCCAGCGGCCAACGGGTTCTCCGGCTACCGGGCCTCCTGCTCTGGCTACTTTTCACTCAATAACCAAATATACTCATGCATGTTTTTGTGACAGTATTTACATGACGTCAAAGCATTATGGTGCCTGCTACTTCAACCTAATCCCCTTCTACTCAAAAACAATTTGAAAGCCCTGTACATGTTTTTGTGACAATATTTGTATGACGTCAAAGCATTATGGTGCCTGCTACTTTAACCTAATCCTCTTCTACTCAAAAACAAATTGAAAGCCCTGCATCTCCAATCTGCATGGTGGATTATTCCCTGAAGATCATCAGGTTCATTGACGCATTGTACAGCTATAGTGGAAGCTTGTACATGTTAAATGTGTAGATTAGTATGACAGAAAAACCAATCATCGCCACCATTAAGTACACACATACAGAAAATTGATGTACTCATTTCCCCTGGTAGCAGTTAGTAGCAATAATTTAAGTCACGTTCAGATCAGGTTGTCATTGTTAAATATTTAATGGTATGTATTCATACATGTATACATATGAATACTGTAAACCGTATTAATATTGTGAAGTGTTTTTTTCGCGAATCCCTACCTTATCGCATGTTCTCGACGTGTAAATTTCACAAACATTCGTTAACAGCTGTAAGCACCCTTTAAACTGGAAAATAGTGTGTGTGTATTAATTTTGTGATATAAGGTTGGACACGAACAACACGAAATTTATATGCACTAATTTTTTTCACAGTTTACAGTAGTTACTAGACAATATGCATGATATCTAACAGCTGCTGATTAAACAATGTAGGCAATAGGGATTTATTAAATAAATATTCCTATCGTTTCAGTTGCCAGATTAGGTAAAGTAAAAAAAAAATATTTAACGACCCCACTAGAGCACATTGATTTTTATCTTATCACATCATTCATATGGTAATTTTGACACTTTTTTTTACAGGAAACCCGCTGCCACCACAAAGGCTACTCTTTCCGATAAGCAGCAAGGGATCTTTTATATACACATGCACAGACAGGACAGCACATACCAACAGAAGATAACCCAATCTGCAGATGAGTCCACTGGGAAGGATCGATCCTACGACCGACTGTTTCATAGACAGACAAGCTACTGACTGAGCTACATCACGCTCCCACCAAACTAGGTATTACGAATTTTTAATATTAAAATTACATATAGAGTGTAAAATGTAAATTAATGTATTTTATACAAAATAGTAAACAGAAAAGTTTGATTTGATGATGCCACTGGACCATATTATTTGTTTTTTTTAATTATTGCCTACTAGATGTCACACACATACATATGGACATTCTGACACTTTCACCAAAGATCCGCTACATTTTTACATTGGTATCAAGGGATTCTTTTATATGGATCATCCCAGACAGGATAACATATACCACAGACTTTGTCCAATTATGGAGCACTTATAGGATTACTATTAGGATGGGAATAAAACTAACTAGCAAAGTCTAAACCAGCATTTATCTAATCTGGATTTCTGTGTAAACAAGTCCTACCCAGCTCCATAACATTGGATAAAATCTTGTCTAAACCAGCACTCTGTCTAAATCAGCATATTGTGTTGGTCCAATGTGTATCTGGTTTAGACAACTGTAGTTTTACATGTACCTCATAACTAAGGTCACTGACTTTAACCACACTTACAATTCTTCTCTAAAAATAACCACTGTACATGTTTTTTCAGCACTTTGTACTTGGAATCTAGAGTGGCAAAGTTATACTGATTCCCAGCAACTACTGTTTATCCACACAGAAACATGTACATGTGCAATTAGTGTGTGTGTGTATGTATATTCAATAAACAAAAATTGAGTAATTTTGTGATAATTAAAGCCAGAGGTTTCACTCCTGCACATCAGAGTGGGATGATATCATATTTCTGTGAACATAATTGTTTAACAGCCTTTTACATGTCTGTTATAATCAAGATGTCTTGAGCAACAAGTAAAAATGTGAAGTTATTTATCTACTGTCAAACCTCAATACCACAATCAGTAAATGACCACAGTAGTAAAGTTTGTTTTTGTTTTTTTATTTAACGATGCCACTGAAACACATTGATATTTATCTCATCATTGGTTATTGGACGTCATTCATTATTCATATGGTCATTTTGACACACTTTTTAGAAGGAAACCTGCTGCCGCCACATAGGCTACTCGTTTCGATAAGCAGCAATGGATCTTTTATATGCACTTTTCCATAGAATAGTACATACCACGACCTTTGATGAACCAGTTGTGGACCACTGGTTGGAATGGAAAATAGCCCAAACTGCAGCTGAGTCCACTGAGAAAGATCGATCCGACGAGTACGCTGTGCTGGTGAACCATACCGGAATTCAGCTACCGTATTCAGTGAAGCTACTCTAAAGCACCTGTGATTATTTTTCTTTGAGAACTGATAGTGATGTAGATGGCTTTGTATGTAGACGGTTTGTCTTGGCTGGAGTCGACCAAGATCATGTCACGTACAGATATAATGGTATTAATACGTCTAGAAACTATGTATGAGAAAGTCAACATTTACTCCGGCGGCGCATTTTTAAAGCGTCAGTTATATAAAGTTCATTTCCGACAGGCAGCTATAGTAGGACGATGAAATAACGAAACCCCTAACACACCGATCTCATTATATGATTCGTCTAGAGCTTACAATTGCAGTAGCCTTCGGCGTCCATCTATAACAGTTTGAGAATACAAATTGCCTTAGTTTGATGGAAAACATCACAAATACAAAGCCAATAGCTTGCTCTACAGACGAGCAACGTGACAGTGGCAGTGCCATGCTAATAACATGGCGGATGCAGACTACAAAACAAAACTCAGCATTTCAAGTTGGGACTATAGCCTACCTTTAATGACCCTTTGCATCATTACATATGTGTCCGCATTTGAAGCGGTCGGTCATCGAATAGATCCTTCTCAAACTGAGCTATTTTCCATTACAACCAGTGGTCCACAACTGGTTCATCAAAGGCCTATCTGCAGTTTGAGCTATTTTCCATTACAACCAGTGGTCCACAACTGGTTCATCAAAGCCCGTGGTATGTGCTGTCCTGTATATGGGAAAGTGAACATAAAAGACCCTATGCTGCTAATCGAAAAGAATGGCCTATATGGAAGCAGCGGTTTCCTATAAAAGAAATGTGTCAAAATAGCCGATGATAGGATATAAATCAACGTGCTCTGGTGGCGTCGTTAATAAAAACAAACTTTATCATTGCGTATTTATCACGAATGCGCATCGGTAACCATTATCTTTATTACAACGCATATCATTGCATGCATGATGTTCTTACAAGGAAATAAATCAAGTCATCAATGAAATTTTGTATTACTAGTACAAGCATGTGCATTTGCTATATAAAAAAAACCCCAGTGTTCACCAACTCACGACATGACTGTAAATGAAGAATTGAAATCCTAAGGCGCTGGTATCGTGGCTGAAACATTTTATATTAACTGACGGCCGCTGTGTGCCTCCAATATGACTGATTGACAATATTGGACACATCGATTTCTTTAAACGTGCAATGAGATTAGCGTCGTTATTTCTTACTATCAGATACAAATGAATAAGAGTGAAATTGTAGGAAATAAATCACTTACTGGGAAAATAGTGTAAAGAAAATAAACAATGGTTGTCTTAATCATAGCGAATAACCTTGAAATTACATAAAATTAGCTGCATATTTCAATTTTAAACGTTTCAAAACTTTCATCATGTCTACTTTTGGTTTTCTTTTTTTCACACTAGCATTGTTCTTTTTAAACACTCCCTAAATATTTCTATTATATTTCTTTAGAATGGTTTATTTAACTTTGTCACATTTCGTAAGCTAGTATTGTACTGGGCATTAAGAACCATGCACAGTGGTCATAGTCTTTAGAGGAATCCTGCTTCCGCCACATAGGCTACTATTTCCGATACGCAGCAAGGGGGTCTTTCCAAATGACAG
>JAUTWP010155039.1:0-11148 GCA_033042655.1 Cyathermia naticoides
AGAAAAACTGTCTAATCCAGCACTCTGTCTAAACCAGCATATTTTTCTGGTCCAATAAGGATCTGGTTTAGACAGTCCACTCATATCATATTATATTGTTTAACTTCTACATTCAAAGCTCAGTCTGAGTAGCATATTTTGATAAACAGATCAGTGAAATTCTTGGGATTATTGCCTCTAATTATACTAATTAAGAAAATATAAAGCTGAAACAAGAATTTCACTGATCCATTTAACAAATATTATATTCAGACCGAGTCAGTCAATGATATAAAGTAAAAATAATTATTTTAAAATCTCTAAAAAAAATCCCCAAAGTGGATTTTAGTGGATTTTAGATATGTTGTTCTAATAGTGAATATGTTTCTAATGACACCAAACCCATTTCTATACCATATTTTTTTCTAGGTCCAACTCTTCAATGACTAGCCTATCTGTCTAAACCAGCATTTGTTTAATCATGATTTTTGGAGAGTGAAATAATAATGTATGATAAAAATGTATTATTTTGTTATATGTGGGAAGAGAACTGAAAGTGTTAGATTATATTAAAGCTATCAAGGGGAGAAAACCATGTATGACAGTGTCATTTACCTACATGATAATAACATTGTGATAAAGCTAGCAAGATGATAGAGCTGTATGTGTTAAGATTTAGGAAAACTAACAAGGTGAGAACTATTTAAAATTGTATTAGTGTGCTTATCCAACAGAATTCACATTCACAGTCAATGTTGGTTCATGACTTAGTGGCTGCCAATAATGCATTGGTCCATTGGGACCCAATGTTGGGTCATTGATAGCCCATCCAAAATGCTGGTCAGCCAACAAAGACTTCACCAGTGATTCACCAATAGGCAATCTGCAGCTGCCATCTAGGATCATGTTAATTGTATTTTGAATATTTTATTTATCATAAATTTTCTACAGAAGTGATGAATACTAGTATGTTTTAAAGAATAATTGCTTCTAATTTCTCTCGCATTTTCATGATTTACATTTTATTCTAACAGAAAATTGAAACTGGAGATGATGTCAATGAAAATACTGTGGTAGCAGTAGAATAAGTGGGCTATGGCAGCTTCAGACGAGGTCCATGTGTGTTGACGTGGACTCAGAACACAAAACAGTTGGAACACATCTACGAAGTGACTTCCCATCACACTGGTTTTGTGTGACAAAAATAACTTAAACTAATTCATTTGTTAAAGATTGGTGCAACATTTACTCTTAGTTGAACACTGTCTGGACACTGTTGGGTCCATGCTTGGTTAGAGGTGTTTAATCACTCACCACATGGTCAGTAGTACACTGGACATTGTTGGGTCTATCGTTCATATACACACAGGATTTTATATCAGTGTTCTACTCATACTGTTTAAGATGTGTTTGTGAAAATCCTAGGCAAATGCAAGAACAAGGAGAATAAATATTTTTCTAGCAAAAGTAAGGTGAATTTATATTCTCTAGCATATGTAAGAAAGAAATACAAGAATTTTGTATGAGTGTCATCAAATAATATCACTTGAATAGAAATGTAATGTATTTATTTATTACTTCAGCTAGGCCAGATATTTTTCAAATTAACATCTTTCATGCTATTCAATTTTTGTTCCCCACCATTTTCTAACAACTATAAAATGGTTTTGGGTAGGTATTTCAAATTACCAGAAACACACCATAATTCTTTTAATAATTAATACATAATGAGGTGATCAATATTAATATGTATTTTTCTTGCCAAAATGTTTATATTTTTTTTACAAATGAATTTGTTCATGTTATTTTTAATTCTGGCATTTAAAAAAATTGTAGAAAAACATTGTGGGACCTCAGTTTCGACCTCCAACTGTAGGGTGCATGATGTATTAAATAATTTAATATCATGTTGATGGAATAAGTTTATTTTTTACCTGAAAATTTACATCAAGTTTGCTATCTCCATAGGGTTCATAAGTCTCATAGCATGGTTTTAAGTGGGACAGGTTAGTATTTTGTTTATTACCAATGCCCATTTGGTGACTGTAATATTGAAAATAATCACCATTAGTTTCGCTCTGGTCCTAAATCTAGTTTTACAAAATAAAATATTTGGGTGACCATTTTTCTACAAACTATGAACACTGATCTCCAAATTTTTTATTTGTAAAATTACTTTCATGTAAACCAACCAAATAATTAAATAAACACCTGGTAGAAAGTAAGTTTGGCTCACTGAAAATGAAGATTTAGTAGATCATGGTTTAATGGGGGCTACCATGATTCTGAGACGAGTGTAGGCTCTACACCATATGTTGTAAAATTTCACAATTCATAAATACTCTATAGATATGTTATACTTTAAAACACAAATATGATTATCTAAATGCAGTGGTGAAACTAAAAAACACAACGACGGAAGATTGGGATGCTTTGTAAAACTCTTGTCAGTTGTCTGTTGTGATTTGTGGGTAATGTGTGATGTGCGACTCATTTCTATAATTAAATATACTTTATATTACTTCCCATGGTACAGCACCTCAATGAATGATTTAATGGTTGTCATGCAGGATCATTGCAATATGTTTTGGATGTTTTCTGAACACAAAATTTGGTAGAACTAATTTTTAGTGTAGCAATAGACTGATGTTGAAACATTTTGATAGTTCTGTATTTTGGAATATTTACTTCACAAGACAAACTACAAATTAGTGTATCATATGAATTTTGAAAGACACATATTTTGAAAGTTTTAATTTGCTATTTTTTTGTTTCCTCTGATAAGCATTGTGTGGTACAGCTGGGACCGTGGAATCAAATGTATATTAATATCAAAATAGGTAATTGTTTGTTTTAGGTATTTTATATTGTATTAACTGATAATAGACTATATAATCAATAATGACTCATTTTATTAGAGTTGTCAACAGATTTTACAATTATGGGAATATCTTCTCTTAATGTCATTGTTTATCTGGATGGTTCATTTTAAGAGAACTGAGTTCAATTGAAAAAAAAAAGATATATAAAAATGTTTTTGTTAAAAAGATCCTATCTGTTTTTGTATCATACAGAAAAAATTACTTTTCATTTATAGTAAATTCAAAATCAATATTCAAAGTTCAAATGCAATTGAAAATGAACGATTATAATTTATATTTGTATTTGTAAGGGAATTTTTTAAACATTTATCATTAAACAAATATACCATGTTACTTAAATGTTAATGATGCAAATCCAGTATCTTAGTGTGAAGTGTTTAGGTTTTAACTTTACAGCATTACATTTAGCTTTAATATGCTCAAATATAACCAGTGTCCACCATATTAAACTAGTCAAGTGGTAGAATGCTCAATATTTATTTTGATCCACACAAAGTGGGTTTGAGACATTTTACAACTTTGTGTTTGTGCTTGGTGCTAATGAAAATTTCAACACTACATGTATTTCTAAAATGTTTCTGCTCAATTATCACTCCATACTCTTCACTGATTCAGTTTTCAAATGAATACAGTCTCAATTAAGTCACCAAAATCACTTGTTAAGCTGTATAATTTTGTTACCTAATACGTTTTTAAGAGTTAATATATTACAAGTTCTTGCTTAGACTATCAATTTTGTTTGCAAATAAACTGTTTCTATATGTATATAAAATATATAGATCTTTTAACTGCGTTTATCTTCTAAGCAGCAGCAATTTTGCATGTAAAGTATAGAAAGTTAAATTTGTTTACATTTGTAAGGTCCTCATGCATATGGCCCCTGGCAATGAGTTTTATATTTGATAGTAGACATACGTACATACACAACCCACATTTTTTGCAGTCAAGGAATTCCAATGCATATTTTTCATATAAAGGCTTTTTTTACTTTGTTATGCTTTTAAAGTGAGTAATACTGAGTTGTATCATGATCGAACAAGATCTAGAATAAGAGGCTAAAATAGCCTTGTGTTCCTTGTTCTCATCAATTCAAAATGCTCATCCAGCAAGAGTGTCGTACAGAAAGAACTGCAGAATGGATGTTTGTTGTCTTCAACTATGCAAAACATACTGTGATCTAGTGTCATATTACACACTCCCTAATTACCTCATAGGACAAACATCTATCAATAAATCAATCCTTCATTCCATTTACGATTGCAGTGCAAAAGCAGAATATTGGTCAGACATTTACATAATCAGTCACCTATGGTCTTATGCATGAATGGAGACAACTGAAAGTTTTGGATAAAATGTTATATTCAAAAATTGTCTCATACAGTTATTATACAGTGATGAATTGGATAGTTGTTTGCAGGTCCTCCCTGGATCCTCAGAGTTTCTGATCTAAATCTGTTCCATGCGACCAGAAGTAGCTTCTGAGTTGTGGTGGACATTGTTGAAGGATATGGCCCATTGTTCATGCATTCAGAGTTGCACTTAAAAGTTTCAATGTTCAAAATGCCTGGGACTTTGTAATTGTCTCGGTTAATGCATAAGGCCCCTGGTTGCCAGTGGAGACCTATTTTAAATTTTGCATCTTCAAAAAAATAGTGTAATGACCTATGACTCATCCTGAGATCAATTAAAGCAGTTGACCTCTAGACATTGTTTGAATCACTGCATCTAGCTCTTATATAGTTTGGTTTTCTATCAGTCTGTGCTATTCCAAAATCCATTTCATGTGTCTGATATAAACTGTCATTGTGAGATATACTGTAACAATGACCAAAAGAAACTATACCATAAGATAAGTAATATATATATTTAACAACACCCCAGCACAATAAATAATATCAACTAATGGGTGTCATTGGTAGAAACTATACCAAAACTGAGAGACACCTGAAACTTGCATGTTCAAAAGATTTTTTTATTAGAATGGTGTTTTGACATGTTGTGAACAAATATCATTCTCATAAATATATATTTTGAACATGCAACTTTTTTTTTTATCTAGTTTCTCATAATCTTGGTATAGTTTGTTTTTGTTGTCAGTATAGATATTGTGAATTATTTGTGTTTCCAACCATTGTTGTGTGTTCATTATGACTGTGTACTTGATGCACTTGGTTAGATCAGTTATTTATTTTCTCAACTGCAGTGTGGTATAGGGTGCTCAATATATTGCCTATATCAGTTTTGTCACTATTTTGTTTTGTATTGTTCATTCACTTATCTTCATGCCAGCTTCATTGTTATTTCTGTCGATCTAGCTTTAATAAATATTGTGCTTTTTACCTTCAGTGCATTACAAATGATGTGCATAATATATATGTAATGCTTTAACAATGGTGAAATGTTCACAATACATGTTCATCTATCATACATCTGTTAATATGTTCACCACATTCTTCAGTCATCAGAAATTACAAATGTAGGCATGTTTCGGACATTTTATACAAAGTGGTGGTTACAAGTGTTTTATAGTATTGTTTATTGAGAACAGATTTTAAATTAGTTTTAGGATTTTCAATTAAACTTGTTACTTAATAATTAAGCCAACAGGGATTAATTAAAAAAAAATACTTGAGCCTGCATTTTTTTTGCAGATTTTCTACCAAAGACAAAGGTTAATATTGGTATGAAAGAAGAAACCCACTGTCAATTAGCAGCATGGGATCTTTTATATAGACTTTCTCAAAGATATGATAACTATTGGGAGTGGCCCCTGGTTTTTTCCAGAAGCTCCTCCCAATGGAAGTGTGCTTGAACAGTTCTCTGATAGAAGCACATACATTTACCCGACCTGATACTATAACATAAATCTCCTTTAGTATATCAGAAATTAATGGACCATTGGCTAAAATGAAAAATATCTCAATGGGTCCACATAAAGAGATGTCATTTGTCTACACCTGAGTTGTCAGGTCATGTTGTTTAACATCTACATTCACAGACAGGCTGTTATTGCAGACAGCTATCCTGGGCAACGTTTATGGTTGAAGCCATCCACTGTGTCCTGACACTAGAGTTGTGAATATGACAATATTTAAGTGTAGAGGTATTTTGACTACTAGTATATATTGAGGCTTCCATATCTGGTTAGCAGTTGTTTTGTATGCACTAAACATTAGTGAAAAGTTATCCTGATAATTTTTGGAAACATGACCATTATTTTGATAAATGGCAGGAACTCAAAACAGTTGAATAATGCTAGGAACCATTATTTTAACACATCATTTCACTAAATTGCATGGTATTCATATCACTGCACAGTTATTGAGGGAACACATCTTTTTGTAAAGAGAAATACAATTTGGCCTTGCTCATGTTTATGATCAGAATATGTAAATTGCTTAAACTATCATAGGCAATATATTTTAGAGAGTGATGTGCTACCAATATGTCACATTTATACAAAATATTTTCAGAATTTTAGTATATTTTGTACCTAATACATGTATTAGATTTGTATAACTAAATTTTCAATGAAAATCATATTTTGTTTTATCTCATAATTTAATTTTGCTTGTTTTTTGGTCAGTAATACTTTTGGTACCAAATAATTTTTATATGGTATTAAAAAGCCTAATGTTTTTAAGTCGATACATCATAATTATTTGTTTTTCTATTTAAAATAGAAGCTGGAGATAAACTTGGTATTTATGCATACAACACATTTGTAGTTAATGGGTTAATTATTAATCATCCTGTCCTAATGCATGTTATTTCTTACAAACCTGGAATAGATTACAAAATGTACCTAAACAATTATTCAATTAATAAACCCCTCTAAACCAGAATCCCTTCTATACTGGAATCCAGTCAAAACCAATCTGTTCATTTAGTGTAAATCTAACCTCTGAAAACCGGACTCTCTGAAAACCAGACATTTTACTTGGTCCTATGATTGTCCAGTCTAGAGGATTGTTACTATGTACTAAACACTTCTACTTCGCATTTTCAATTCTCTTGTCGAGACTGCATATGCCATTATGCTTCACTGATTTGTAGCTTGATAGACAATATTTTCTATAACTTTTGTCATGTTTGCTTGCCTTGAATTTCAGCAGGTGCTCTGTAAATATGTTCATCATCCAACTATCTAATAGCATTTGTTTAGTTGATTCATTGATTTGAGACATGGATTTTACATTAAAGATCCATTTATTTCTGTGGTAATATATTATAACAAATTACTATACAGGATGGCAATGACCCTTATTCTTTTGTGTCCATCTTGAGAAATAAATAAAGGTTGGTGGCATGACTCGTATAACTGGCACCTGACCATTCAATCGTATTGCTACCAATTCAGTTTGAAACTTTGTTAATGATTTAACAATAGACTTTGTTCTGCTTTATACTCTCATTAATTAAGTTTAAATACACTGCTATACATGTTTTTATTTGTATTTTAATTTAGTTAATAGGAAAATTTCTAAATCAGTGATACTTTTAATATATTATTAGTTCAACCATATTCATTCTAAATATTGTTAATTTTAAGACATTTTTAATCTTATTTTAACAGCCGAATTTCAAAATCAGTGATACTTTTAATATATTGTTCAAGCATATTTAAACTTGTTATTTTTAAGATGTTTCTAATCTTTGTTTTGCACTGTATGAATGATTTTAAGATTTTCTTTAACAAACCTATACACATGTGTATGCATCATTTTGAATGTCTCTAGTCTAACTGATATGTAGATGACTGCATTTTATAATTATAAATAATTGATTGCATCAAGTGTTTTATGCAAAGTTTACAATTATGCATTTTATATAAATAACCGTAATAAATAAAATGTTTGAATTTCTCTATGATTTATACACACATGTACCTGTATATTAGTACAGTTTATATTATTATTGACATTGTTGATCCTATGAGTTAAGATATTTTAAACACAGATTAAAAAAAAGCAAATTCTTAAACCACTATAACATTTTCAAATACATGTACAACTGTATTACAATGTATATTCTAAGACAGGAGGAATAGCATATCAAAACATGAGTGTTTTCAAATAGTAATAAGTTTCAAATGTAAAATAAAAATATTGTGTACTATATACACAGTACCAATATATAAAAGTATTTTAGTCAAAACCTTTCTGACAAAAATGGTAAGGAAAAAGTGCAAAATAAAATAAATAAAGTAATCATAATAATTGTTCTTTTTTAAAGTCAATTTTTGGGGGGTTTATAAAATATTTTATACCGAAAATGTTTTCTAAAAATGTGTATAGATTATTACGGTATACCTGTTTAATTTCAATAACTGTTTACTATAATTGTTCTACTACCTCCAGTAGAAAGGTTATTGCTAGAAATGTATTAATTGTTGTCTTAGACTATAATTAATGTATAATTAAGTAATTATAAAGGTACTTTAAAGAGAATTATATTACAGTAACTTTGTCTAAAGTAATCTTTAAAAAAAACATGAAGACTGACATAAATAAAAATCAGAATGAAAAGCTGTTACAAAAGTTCTAATTATTTCAAGTAACATTTTATTTTATGTTTAATACTTGAAAAAAAAGATGCAAATGATTGTAAATTTGATTTATTTGTAATAAAAATTATTTTTAAAGAGTGTTGCATGTCATAATCTATGCAAAACTTGTATAGTTTGTCACTGATGCAAAGTTACTTTTCACGAAGAGGCACAACAGTTACCTTAAAATGACATTCAATTAGTTTGCAGATCTTTGCTTGCTCAATGTGTAAGACTATAAGTATAAGTGAGACTGCATTCCAGAGTTTAACATTCGTCAGAGATTCTCACACGACAGCAGGATAAGTCCCTGACACAACCCATCACAAACCAGGGATAGTTTGGCAATTTCAGGGGACATTTCTTGCCTCGGACACCCCTGCATGGAAAATCGGTTTCTAACCTGATGGAAGCATGGGAAAACTAGGAATAGAAATTGAAGGGATTAATTTTAAAATTAATAGTTTTATTTCATTTTTCTTCCATTTGAGAAAGATAACTCATATTTCTTTGGGACTCACTAAATTTTAAAAGCTGCAATACTTTTGAATAAGTAAAAATGTAATTTTAATGTGGAACTTTTCTGCTAAACTGCATGTGAGGAACTTGGCTATGTTATTCATATTTGTTTTACATTTCCACTTATTTTTCATTAGCATGTAACATACAATGGTATTCAGTACTTCAGCTTCTTTATATAAGAAAGAAATAACAAACATCTTTTTTGTTTGTTTGTGAATTTCGTATGAAAATAGTAACTGAATCGTGGTATCTTGTAATTAGTTTGGTTGTAATTTGGTGAGTTACTGGACTTGATTTTAAAACAATGTGCATAACAGGAGCCACTGATCATAAGAATGCAGTTTGGTTCAAATATTTATTAAAAAGGATTGATATACATGTGTATGTGAACAATTGATTTGTTTCATTTCAAGTCTAGATATAAGATTTTTGAAACAAATTTCAGTGATGATCTTAACTTTCAATCATCAATTTGAGCGTTGATTCATGGTTACATGCTAACAGATTATAGTGGCTATCATTGGGATTTTGTTGTCCTTCATATAAAGTCTGCTCAACTATGTAAAATACTACATATTTAGCTTTTGATACTAATAATATTATTTATTTGAAAATTGTTTGTAAAACTTTGAAAGAAATTTGTTTACTGTCCTGAAAAAAATAGAGTTATCTGTTAATTGATGATTTCATTGACTGATTTTTATATCCTCATTGTCAGTATACAACTATTTTCATTTCTGTTGTCCAATGTTTCATAATATTACTTAACTCATCAACACTGGTTTGGGTTTCTTGTTTTACTTCAGATCACCATGTATGTCAATAAAGAAAAATCATACAGATGTTCATCTTTATTTGTTGAGGGTCTCGGAGTAGGATGTGGCTCAGTCGGTAGCATGCCTGCCTTTGAAGCAGTCGGTCGTCGGATCGATCCTTCTCAGTGGACCCACCTGCAGTTTGGGCTATTTTCCATTCCAAACAGTGCTCTACAACTGGTTCATCAAAGGCCATGGTATGTGATTTTCTGTCTGTGGGAAAGTGCATATAAAAGATCCCTTGCTGCTTATCGAAAAGAGGAGCCTATGTAGAGGCAGCGGGTTTCCTCTAAAAATGTATCAAAAATTATAATATGAATGATGTCCAATAACCGATGATAAGATAAAAATTAATGTGTTCCAATGGCGTCGTTAAACAAAACAAATTTGTTTTTTTACAACCTTTTCATTAATACTTGTATGTAGGCCTATGACTAACAAGAGAGCTAGTATAGAAAAAGTAAAGTTTGTTTTATTTAATGACTAGAGAACATTGGTTGCTTTTAATCATGGGACATCAAACACGGTAATTCTGACACTTTTCTTAAGTAATGTTTGTTTTTATTAAACAATGCCACTAGAGCACATTGGTTTTTTTTAATCATCGGCTATGGGACATCAAACATGGTAATTCTGACACTTTTCTTAAGAGGAAACCTGCAGCTGCCACATATGGTACTACACTGTACTAATAAGCAGCATGGGTCTTTAAGATGCACATATCCCACATACTAATATAGGAGAGCACATGCCATAGTATTTGACAAACCTGTTGTGGACCACTGGATGAAAGTGAAAATAGTGCGAATGGGTCCACTGAGAAGGATCAATCTGATGACAGACTGCTTCACAAGTGGACATACTACTGCTTGAACTACATTCCGCTCCTCTCTAGTATGGAAAGATTCACAGATTAGAAAAACGTTTTCAAAACAATATTTATTTTCTACATTTTGAGAAAATACATTCTTCACTCGAACTATCCTTAGTGTTACAAGCCCAGATAGGACCGTCTACACTTCAACTTTGGATGCATTCTTTAGGAGGGATAAAAGCATCGGGATCAGAGATGCCCACAGAGATGTCGTAAAACCTATAATAGAAATAACAAATAATATGGTTTTGTGTAGAGTGCTGTCAAGTTTTAATATTTACAGCTGTACAAGTCTGAGTCTTTAGTATGCTAGTATTTATGTTGTATTGGTGGACTTGACTAGCAGGGTAATTCTATGGTAACGGAATTACAATCAGAGAAAAATTTGGTCATATTATGGATCAGCATGGCCAAATAAATTAATATATTTGATAAAAACCCAATCATTTAACTGCTGTTATGCCCCAACTATCATATAAACCATAATAATTGCCTGTACCCATTACCTTTAAAAATATAGGACCCCAA
>JAUTWP010155150.1:0-11148 GCA_033042655.1 Cyathermia naticoides
ACTGACGAGAACAGGAACTAAAATGAAAATTAAAACGTCTCTTGTAAACTAAAATGGCGCTTTTATTGAAATTTCGTAATCTAGAAATACTGCCCAAAAGTATCTTACTTACAAGATAGATCCAAGTAATAATTATTTAAATAAAATAATGTGTGTTAATATTTAACTCATTTCTAGCTACAATTTTGGTTTTATAAAATGTTTCAGCTGATACCGTACTAACTAATTAAAAAATTAAAAATAATACAGAACGTATTTAAAATAATGATTTTCACAATTAAAGTTTTAGATTTTTTAATAAAAGACAATAATAGGAATTGATTTCATTTAATTATGCTCTTTTTATATATGTGTGTACACATGTACTTTAAATTTCAACTATATTTATTAAAAGTTAGTTGTATTTATTAAAATTATTAATGCCAAGTTAAAAATCAGTTGACTATTTAATTTAAATAAAGCTATTACAATATGAAACTGCATACAAATTGTCTGTTTTTAATTGTGTTATAGCAATGTCATATCAAAGACAGGGAGCGGGATGTAGCTCAGTCGGTAGCGTGCACGCCTTTGAAGCCGTCTGTCGTCGGATCGATCCTTCTCACTGGAACCATCTGCAGTTTGGGCTATTTTCTGTTATAACCAGTTCTCCACAACTGATTCATCAAAGGCCGTGGTATGTGCTGTCCTGTCTGTGGGAAAGTGGGTAAAGAAGATGCCTTGCTGCTTATATAAAGAAGTAGCCTATGTGGCGGCAGCGAGTTTCCTCTAAAAAGAAATGGGTCAAAATGACCATTATGAATGACGTCCAATAGCCGCCGATAAGATAAAAAATCAATGTACTTTAGAGCCGTAGTTGAATAAAAAAGACTTTACAACGCTTTGTTGACGGTACAAGATAGAATAAATTCAAGATGAGTTCTCCAACTCAAGTCACGTTATTGACGATCTATCCATACCGTGTCTAAAACACGTAAGATGTTCACGTTTATTGACATAAAACTTAATTAATAAGTAACTGAACGCTATGCTCCTATGCATAAAGGACTGAAAACCAAATGCATGTCATCTGTGATACAGAGGGTTGGAATTGCAGAAAAGCTTGGCAGTCACATCGAATCAGAGGAATCGCTTGGAAGCATGACGCTTTAGTCTGACTCGCTTCGTTTGTTTAACATAGCTGCCACTGAGCCCTCGCCAAAATGAAAAGTGCCATGTTCAATAGCACAGCGCTTGAGTGTTTGTCAGTTTAATAACGCGAATACGGCGATAGTTTTGGGTGAGCGGTCGCTGGGTGAGGACACACCGATGTACGTAGCTATCAAACACGCCTTTACGAGGTCCGTGTCAGAAACGCAAATGGCGTGAAAGTGGCCCCGATCACCCGCCTGCGTCGGAGAGGCTGGCATGACGATGTGCTGCTGATAACGCCGCTAGCATAACACTTTCATTTCACGACTTCATTGTCTTCGTCAATTCATTGCCTACTGTCTAACGTATGACGCGGGTCGTGGGGTACTTTCTTGTTTTTCAATTTTACACTTGTCATAAGGTACTCACATTCAATGTCACTTTTAACGAAAACAAATTTATTCTGTTTTATTTTTTTGTCAGCATTCTCATTATCAGCGATGTTTTTACATAGCTTTGTTGTTTTGTTAATTTAAAACAATGTTATGACAATTTAAATACATATTTTGTGAATTTAGATAAAATTAATTGCTAGTATTATAATTAGTACTTATTTGATAAAAGATATTAATGTTAGTAGAAAAGAGGAAACCCGATACCGCCACACTAGTGCGGCTACTATTTTTCGACAAGCAGCACGGGATCTTTTATAAGCACTTTCTCATAGACAGCACAGCACAAACCATGACCTTTGACAAACCAGTTATGGAACGACTGGTCGGTGTAAGTGGATACCTTCCCAGTGTGGGGATAATTCTCTAATATACGACTATTCCTCTATTTACTCAACCCTCCCTGACTCTTCCAAACCGTTGTCTAACGTCGTCATCTTCGTGGTTCACAACACTTTGTGATGGCAATATTTCACCACGTCACCTTCTTGTCACATCTGCACCAGCATTTCCATTGCGGTTTGTGTTTACGAGGCGCAATTACGAATCTGTGAGGTACTTGGTTTGCCAGCTTGGTGACGTACGGCATTGTTACGGTTATGGAATGCCGCCATGTTCTTAGAACAATCGTAAATTTCATTTGGCAAATTGGAAGTTTTGCTCTATGGTTCTGCACTCAGTTCTTGGCGTCTCGGAATGCTTCTCTTCAAGTCGACAGTGCCCCACACTTGACGTGTAAATGGAATATCAACTTATATACCATACTCATGTACTTAGAATGCCCTTTAGACAAATATGACAGTGATACATGACTATCATGGTTTTGACGAACACCTCCCTGTAGATGAAAAAAAAGATCGAATCTTACCCCATCGGACACCTTTTTGTACCTATTTGGATACTACATGTAGTAGTACACATTATCATATTATATATGAAGTGTTTTTTTGGCAATCTGAAAGTTCTTACTTGTCTTGTGTAGACATCAGCTTTAGCATTAAAGTGGCAGTGTCTGGTTTAAAAAAAAATACTTAACCATTTAGAATATAACGTGTACGTTCGTTTGATGCGCACCACGGTCCATTCGTCTGACGCAAAGATTTGGTGTATCGTAATTAGATCACGAGAAATACATGCTAAATCTGTGTGGCGGGTCGTCGCCTGTCCGCCATCGCTATATCGTAGCGCTATTCACGTGATCTAAATATGGCACAGCGGGATCGTTGCCACAGAAAAATGGAGCGTGGAACTCATCAAACAAACGTACAAGATATATTCTAAATGGTTAAATTTAAAATAAAAACAGACACTGCCACTTTAAATATAATTTAATTAATGGAATTAAACCACTAATAATTATATTATGTAAGCCTCGTGGTTTTAAAATGTAAATTTACCGTTTGGAATACATGTAGTATTAGAATTAAAAAGCTTATTTGAAACAGAATATTCGCATCATTATATTTTTATATTGATAGAAATCCTTTTAAAAATCCATTTAATGTTGCCATTAGAGCAGATGGCACAATTTGTTTTTAAAGGAAACTTGCTGCCACCGCATAGGCTACTCTTTACGATAAACATCAAGGGTCTTTTATATACATTTTGCCACAGACAAGATGGCACATATCACGGTCTTTTATGAACCAATCGTGGACCATGGATGGAACTGAAAATAGCTCAATTTGTAAATATCTCTACACGGACAAATGGTTGCATGTCAAGGTCAAGGTCAAATGTTTAACGTCTACGTTCAGATCCAGGCTGTTATAGCAGACGCCTCTCACGGGCGCAGTTTATGGTTTTATCCATCTACCGCGTCTGTGACAGGAGGGGGAGCAGGATGGGGATGCACGGTCACACTAACGGAAACAAGTGAGTTCCTCGTTAGCCCAGTTAGGGTTTTTAAACAATGATATCATTTTTATAGTAGGCCTACCACAGAAGCGATCAAATAATTGCAACCAAAATTCTTCTAATATCTTACCCTGGGACACTTCAATAGGACTGAGTAATGGGTATTGTTAACAGCAAAGTAATAACTCCGTTGTTATAAAAACGATGTTGGTATAGTTTTAAAGATACCAAAGGTTTGTTCCACATGATAGCGAACTGAGTTAAGGTCTTACTAAAATTTCAAAAAGTATTCAAGTGATAGAGGTTGTGGTTGATATATTTGTAAAGTTACCTTGTGGTTTGTTCAACATGATAGTGATGTCAGTTCTTAAATTACTAGATTTCAACAGGATTGAAGTGATATTGAGTTTACCTTGAGCTCTGTTCCATGTGATAGCGAAGTGAGTGACTGCCTGTCCTTGAAACTGAACATCAGCATTTTCAAACTCCACAGTGTATTCCTGGTCTCCCGTCTTTAACGTCACGAAGAATCTGTTCAAAGCGTCTTTATAGTAGAAGGAAATTCCTCTAGAGCTGCTGTGACTGCCTGAGTTAAACGTGGATATATAATTATGATAGTGCGAATGCGTTTGTGTAAAACATGCTAGTTTTGAGCAGTATTTAACGTTGAATGATGAGTACCATAACATTATATTGCACACTATTCATATGTCAGACATGCACACACAAACAAGCGCGTTCGCGCACACCACACTCACAACATACTTGCACAGATACACAAAGACACAGAGAGAAATAGAGAAATAAACAGATAGATAAAGAGAGCGAGACAGATAGAGAGAGAGAAATAGAGAGAAAGAAATAGAGAGATAAACAGAGAAGAGAGCGAGAAAGGGAGAGAGAGGGAGAGAGAAAGAGACAGACACACACAGAGACAGAGAGACAGACAGATTGTTGGGATGATACGCAGACTGAGACAAAGAGAGTGAACAAGGTAAAATATAAACGGAAAGTAGCTAAATTATGGGACATCCAGCTAAATATCTGAAGTAACAACCTGATGTGAAGACAGTGAAGTCTGCTATGGACCTCTGTGGCGCGAGACTGTAGTCGAAGAAGAAGGACAACGTCAACCCAGTAGTGACGCACAGCCCTGGATCACTCACACACGTACCTGCAAGTAGCACACGTGATACCTCAAATAACAATCAGTATGCGCATGTTTTGTTGAAACAAAATTTAAAATAGGATACTGTTACGTGACTAAAACATACCCGTCAATTGAACGTGCAAGCAAAAACGCGAGGACTTTCTATCATGGATCACTACATAAGCATTGATGATACCATGAAAGGTTATCACATCTTTACATTTCTTAGCTCTTATTATCCCATTTAAAATAATTTAAAAATATGTTGTTAGTATGATGTTTATTTCGAAAACGATTTTGTTAGTATGCAGTGGAGGTTCTAGTGGGTGGTGGCATTTGCCCCCACCCTAAATTTTGCGATTTTTCTCTTCTTTACGTTGTAAATATTTTCGGGAACGTTTGTGGTACTTAGGCTTGTCATTGCCCCCCTCCTAAATGGAATTTCTGGATCCGCCATTGGTATAAGTTATTTCAAAAACATTTCTTTTAAGTAATGCGAGCTATTTCGATTTTTTTTTTATTAGTCTGATAGATATTTTGAAACAGATGTTGTTATAATATAGCTATCTTGAAAAAGGTTGTGTTATTATGATAAATATTTTGGAGAAAGGATGTTGGTAGTATGATAGCTTTATGGAATTTCCGTACAATACCCAAACTACATAATGTATAACACCAATGTTCTACATCAGCCAGATCATCGATTGAACGTCTATAAAATAATTCTAAAAATCTCACCAGAAAAGTTTCCGAGAGTGAGACAAGCTGATTGGTTAAGGAAGAGCATCCCCAGCACACGTCCTCGTGGATATACAGATACACCGACACCAACATCTTCACTCTGACCACCATACCGCTCATTGAACTGTAAAAACATTGGTAAGCATGAGCATGTTATAATCAGCTAATTTGTAACTTGTAATACCATAGCTCGCTTTAATCTCCCCCTCCCTGTCTTGGACAGAAACTTTGGCCGAATCAGAATTTGAGCCCGGGACAGACGTGCTTGAACTATTGTTTGTGAGGTAAGCACGTTAAAAATCCACTTCCACCAGAGCAGACCATAGCTCATAATTTTATGTAGAACGTTGGTCTGACAAGCTGTTGGACGTTAGATAGTTATACAGTTTATGTGGACCCATTTGTAATTGGGGTACATATATGTTTAAGCCTAAAGGGACCTCGTTCAATCGGTTAGTGGGAAGGTATCGTTCATATGAGTAATAAATTATTAGACCCCCTAATAATCTACTACTCATATGCTGCTTTATAAAGCAAATAACACATACTATTGCTTTTGTGACACCTGTTTTGGAAATGAAAAAAGGTCCAATCATAAACAGAAATCAATTAAAGTGATTTCTTTCAATTATATTAGTTGACAACTCTGATTATAGCATTATAATAATGTACAGCTCAAATCAAAATTAATCTTTGAGTAATGTTGATTTTATTATTCGTGTTTATCTCTTTGGATGCTCACCTTGGTTCCATTAAGTTGGTTAAAGTCATAGTAAAGCACCGAGTCTCTATATGCTTCATGTTCTGTAATAAAGTACACTGATTAATATAATGAATAAGGTAAAAAGTACATCGTATGAAAAATTATAACATTAGACGAAATAACACTCCGCAGAAAACGTCAAACCAGACTGAATTATTGAAAGAAAACGCAAAATGCCTAGCAAGACTGAGTTATTGTTGTTATGTGTGTGTGTGTGTGTGTGCGTGTGCGTGTGTATGTGTGTGCGTGTATGTGTGTGTGTATGTGTGTGTGTGTGTAAAATTACAAATTCGTTCATGCATTTCTATGTATAGGCTCAATTATAAAAGTAAAGTAAAGTTTGTTTTTTATCTTATCATCGGTTATTGGACGTCATATATAATTATGGTAATTTTGACATGTTTTGGAAGAAACCCGCTGCCGCCACATAGGCTACTCTTTTCTATAAGCAACAATGGATCTTTTGTATGCACTTTCCTACAGACAGGACAACACATATCACGGTCGTTGATGAACCAGTTGTGGAGCACTGTTTGGAACAGAAAATTTTCCAATCTGCAGATGGGTCCAATGAGAAGGATCGATCAGACGACCGAAGGCTCAATTGATTCACTTCATCTCATAATTCAAGAACAAATATTAAATAAAAATAAACCACATGTATGTATTTTAAGTTTTGTAACTTACATGTACCTTTGAAATAAAAATAAAATCCAATTTCATTTAGTGTATTTTTGTAATTTTCGTTTTATATTGGTCTAATATCTTAGTTTTAAAATATCTTGGATTGGATGAACATACCACACTCGCCACACATGTACCGACACGCGTTCAATACGTCTTGACGACTTGCGACACATAGGTCAGCGTACCACCCTCTCCGCCCGTCTAGAAGAAAACAGCGGATATCTGTATCTCGGCACCGCCCTGAAATAAAACCTTTACACCAAACGATTAAACTAAGAACATGTAATAGTAAATAAATCTGTATAGCAAACAAACGTTAACATGTTCATCTTGGACTGGAAATAGTTTTAACGTGCTTACATCACAAAAATATTCAAGCAGCCCTCTCCTGGACAGGGTAATCTTAATAGATGGACATTTATACCATATATGTATTATTATGATTGTAGTGTTTATTAAAGTGTCACATGCCAATAAAACATGACATGATACATTATGTACATAAAATAAAATTGTCATCTAGCCTAAACACATAAATATATTACTACATAGACTTAAAAAGATAAATAATTACATACATATTTACAGTGAAAGTAAGACTAAAATAAATATAAATTTCACAAAATAATTTAAGTACACGAATCCTAATAGCAAACACACATTAGTAATCAATAAACCTTAATAACAAGTACACCTTCATAAAAAAAAATAATAATAATATGTCTTAATGACAATGTTTTAACAACAAATAAACTTTAATAAAACATAAACGTTAATTATTATTATTAATATTAATATTATTATTAATGTAAAAGCTACTTTTAACGTTAATTTTATTATAAAAAAATTATATTTTAATGATATTATTTTTGTTAATATAATATCACTGTAATGTTAATAAAAATGCAGATAAAATGAATGCAAAAACAAAACCAACAAAAAACACGAAGTTTCTACAGAGACACTGGAACCTACTGCACCGAATCGTATGTCATTCAAAAATCAGCGGTGTTGCCTCAAAACCATCGAAGCGTTTACAAAAATAAAAGACCAAAATTGTCAACTGTCGAAAATGATAATGGGATAAAATTCATTCAGCAATGTGCAGTTACAATAGAGCTTGAAAAGCAAATCAATAATAACATACTATAATAATAATAATAATAATAATAATATCATTATAAATGCAAGGTACCGTGCAGTAAATGCAAGGTGCAGTAAAAGAAAAACCGACAATAACAGTGACAAACTAAAGTTTGTTTCACTTAACGACGCCACTACAGCACATTGATTTTTATCTTATCATCGGCTATTGGACGTCATTCATATGGTAATTTTGACACATTTGTTTTAGAGGAAACCCGCTGCCGCCACATAAGCTAATATTTCCGATACATCTTTTATATGCATTTTTCCACAGGTAAGACAACACATACCACGGCTTTTGAAAAATCAGTTGTGAAACTGGTTGGAACGGAAAACAGCCCAAACTGCAGATGGGTCCACTGAAAAGGATCGATCCGACGACCGAACGCTTCAAAGGCGGGCTCGCTCCCGACTAAACTATATTCCACTACCATAATAGTGACAAAAATGTTATGCAAACTTTAAGTAATATTGCAAATAAAGATCCTTCTAAAAGTCTAAACATGCTATAATAGAAAAATCTCACCTGTAGAACATGGAATTGTTGATAACTGAAGAAAGACAGCATGTGATAGTATGGGAAATACATTCCACCCCAACAGCTTATTAAGATAATAGTAAAATATAGATCAAGAAAAATATTTTATAATAAGGAAAACAGCGGTTGGCACATTTAAAGCATGCACCTCGATATTTGATACTGTAATTGCTAAACGCTATTATTATATTAAATGTTTGCTTTATACAAGACACAGGTAGGACGGTATCATAATGACAGTACAATATAATAATTACAAACTGTGATTAGAATGTCTTTTTTTGGTAAAATTTCAAATCACTTGCAATTTAAAACTTATACATATATATTTTTTAAGCATACCTGTGAATCAATAGGGGTAATTTAGGAAGAAGTTCCCCAAAATAATATGCCCTTGGACAGGACAAGTTGTTTAACGTCTACATTCAGAGCACGGCTGCTATAGCAGACGCCTCTCACGGGCGCAATTTATGACCTAAGTCATCGCTTGCGTCCGGGACAGGTGGGGTATGCCCTTAATTATCCCTTTGTTTTAAAATCTTTAATTGTTTGTTTAATTAAAATTATCCTCCGATTACTGGTTTTCGAACGGATAAGCGTAGATTGCAGTTTTCGTGAAATAAACAAATTGAAACTTCAAATTGTTTTTCTTAAACTGTAAACTGAGTATTTAATCCATGAAATAAAAACAGTTCCTTACAAAAAGAACATCCTCGGTAACACGTATGACCATCATTACAAAGCTTGTCAACTTCCGGTGGCCAAATGTTGATTGGATATACATGTATAAGCGTCCCAGTGAATTAAACACCTCTCCTCCCTAAAATCATTACTAGATAACACCCATGAACAGAACGTTTGTCCTTGTTATTAACGTAATTTGTAATGTATGTTATTCACCCAACTCACGATATGTATACCTACCAGAAGAGACAAAATCCACATTTTCGTTTTCAGACACACACACAAACTTAATCCGCAACCAACTGATATTGGCCAATGGTTATTATTATTCATGCTGTTTCTGTATCGAAGCGGGTCTGGTTGACGCCATAACCTGTTTAATAATTGATGACCTCACCACATGTACAATTCTCAGATACATCGTATCATCAGTTGATAATAAACAACGTTGTCTTCATGCTAAGGCAATTCTTTATAATATCTTTATTTGATGCTTGTCAGAATAGCCCGGTACCGCTGTTAAGTATGGACCAGCAATGACGTCATTGGCGTCATATCAGGGATGCGAATGTTTGGAGTGCTGGTCATTGCTGGGAATTGAACAGATGCATCAAACGACCGTCACTTTTGAACAAAATATTCTCCTTCATGTTGCTAGATTATCAAGACTCTTTCAGGGACGAATCCATCATCAAATGTATACGTCTATCAAAATGATAAGGGTCGAATATGGGTGATTGGCTCGTTTAAAGTAAAGTCAATCCTGTCTTAAGCAGCTACCCAAGGGAGTAACAAAAAGAGGCCTCTTAAGACAGGTGGCTGCTTAATACAGTTTATATTGTACTAAATTAGCTGATTTTGGAGAAAATACCTTTGAAGACAGGTGGCTGCTTATTACAGGAGGCCGCTTTAGCTGGTTTGACTGTATAGTCTTGCTTATATTTAATTGCAGTTCAAACACGTTGTCCTAGATATAGAATTCTCCTGTTTGTACAACACGAAGATTACTACTATATGAGAGTGGAAACCCACAATGAAGCTACAGGCTTCTTCTTCAATAGTAAAATAACATTTGTTTCAAAACACTTCACACCAGAGCACTGACGATTTTGTTCTTATAATGTATTAGAAAACATGCTTATTTATTGAAAAAAAATAATGAAACAGGTTTTTGTCAATGATAAAATTTAATAGTTCTCGATTATTTTTTGTTCCTTACTACAGTACAAATAATACAATCCAATGATTGCACATTGATGTGGTGTATTTATAACTAGGCTGGTTCCTAAGATCAATGGTCTATATTCAGAAATTTGTATCAATGAAATAAAATTCATCTGTGTGCATTTCATGTTTTGTTCGGAATGCCTAACCTCTTTTTGAACAGTATACACCAAAAAATTGTTATTTTTATATTAAAACTATTTTAATAAAGTTATATATTTATCTAGAAAATAAAAACACGTTTGTTTCTTTTTATTGACTTAAAGTCAGATGCGTAACATAGACAAAACATTATGGCTCCAAGACATCATGATTGATTTCCTTAACATAACAACATGCTAGGACGAGATAGTGTACAGAAAGTGCACAGCGAACAGCCCCATGTGCTTCTACTCATGATCAATTGATATTTAATGTACGAAACAACTGGAACAATCTGTATTAAGACCTATCTGGATGTCGGTATCCGTTCTACAAGAAATCTTAGAGAAATATCCTGAGAAAACGATCGCGATCTCTGCCAAGGCAAACACACGCCCTTTGTAGAGCAAACTGTGTGCCGATGCCGCGACGCCCAAAGTCACAAACGATTGAACGATTGTATTGTAAATAGAACGGTCGACGTGACTCGTAATTACAGAGAACATCCACGTACATCGTCTATCTGTCATCAGATATACCTTCACAGTGCTCCAGAAACTGATTTCCTCTCAACGCAGATAATATGTGTATGTACTTCTTCAGGATTTTAAAGAATGTGCAGTTAGGTAAATGT
>JAUTWP010155261.1:0-11146 GCA_033042655.1 Cyathermia naticoides
GCTCAGGAAGCTGAGCTGTGTGCCTATGACAGCGTGCTTGAACCTTAATTGGATGTAAGCACGAAAATAAATATAACCATCCATCTCCTAGGTGCACTTTATGGTTCAAGCTCCCCACTGCATCCTGGACAGGAAAGTACAGTGTCCATATATCTGACACAATTCAAGCTCATTGTTGGGTTGTACAAACAAAATTAATTAAAAAAAATCAATGAGTTCTATGCAAATTGAAAGAAAAGAAAAACTCCATAGAAAGAGCTGACAATATAAAAAGTGAAAGCTTCATCTTTTAAAAATAATAATGGCATTTGTAAAAATTAAAGCCTTTTATAGAAACTCTTGCAGGGCCCCTCATCTATGGGTGAAGGAGAATGAAGAGAGTAGACTGCAAAGTAAGCTTTATCTTCTCTGATGAAGAACAACAAATCATTTAGCCCCATTATATAACCTCCGCTAGCTACCTGAGCAGTCACAACACTTTAGATAAAATTACCTGCAAATAACACAACTTAAATAACCATAGCACAAACACAGGAAGAACTTTGCAAAATGAAAGTTTATTATTAAGTTTGCAAACTGTGGGAGTAGCTGAAACACTAGTAGTAAAGTTTGTTTTATTTAACCACGTCACTAGAGCATATTGATTGCTTTTATTAATCATCAGATATTGGACATCAAACGTGTGGTAATTCTGGCATGTTTCAGAGGAAACCTGCTGCAGCCACATAGGCTACTCTTTCCAATAAGCAGCAAGGGATCTTTTATATTCACTTTCCCACAGACAGGACAGCATATACCACAGCCTTTGATGAACCAGTTATGGATAGAACAGATAGTAGCCCAAACTGTAGAGTTACAAGCCACAAAGCAACTATGGAAGCTTCAAGCTAAATCAAATTTATAGGGTTATGTCTTATTCATTCACCCTTGAGATATAGACATTTTCAGCAAGAAGCACTTGATTTTTAGGTTTTTTTTATAAACTTCAACCAAAATATTACAAATATTGGTAGAAACAAAAAATACGACTGAAAAAATGTGAGCGAAAATTTCAAGAAAAGAACTTCACTCACGTTTTTCTTATAATCGTATTTTTTGTTCTTTTTTGTAACACTCAAATTGTAACCAGTCTGCTTCGATTTTATTTTATTTCTCCCACTAAAATAACTTGTTATTGAGACAGATCATAATGTCACAGATCAATAGTCAAACCATTCGGTCGCCTATGACATAAGTAGCTAAATCACTCTATTTATAGAACAAAGGTAAGTAACTCTAATTTCAATTAATTCATACATAATTGCAACTTATCAGCTTTTTTCGTACGTAAAATAAATAAATAAAGTTTGTTTTATTTAACGACGCCACTGGAACACATTGATTTTTATTTTATCATCAGTTATTGGACGTGATTCATATGGTCATTTTGACACACTTTTTAGATGGAAACCCACTGCCGTCACATAGGCTACTCTTTTCAATAAGCAGCAAGGGATCTTTTATATGCACTTTTCCATAGACAGAACAGTGCATACCACGGCCTTTGATGAACCAGTTGTAGACCACTGTTTTTTTCCGTAAGTAGACATGCAGATAGACATTTACGATAGATTCGTTGAGTCTTGACACAGGGTAAAAAGATGACAAGGCGTGTTGATATTACTAGCATACTGATGATAGAAACGTTTTTATTTTTCAATTGCTCAAGAAAATAATCAAAATTAATTGGTATAAATGAGATTTTTATATTTTAATTTTTTATTATTGTTTGAAGTTTGAATATTAGTTGTACGACCATCATATTTCATTTGTCTCAGGCATCAGGCAATTTTTTAACCCCTATTATAAAAATCTTACTTGAAGCCAAAGTGTATATTAAGTTAAAAATAATTACCCATAATTGCCCATTTATTGCCATCAGTGTATTGGTCTGGAATATCAGGATTTGATCCATCAATATCCAAAGAGGACGGGTTTGAGTTTGTTCTTTCGTCATCACCATAGACTTGAACTCCTGTCAGTGACTCAATACATTGATGATGTGAATGACAATCCTGAAAGATTCGGTCTATGGTATCTTCCACTTCCATTGTACATGACATGCCTGAATCTAAAAAAACAACAACTTAATATTAAAAATTCTAAGTTCCATGATCAAAGTTGAGATTTTTTAAAGCATAAATTATATTTTGGATAATTTTCTAATAGTTGTTGCCTAGTGTATACCAGCCGCTCTACGGTGATCTCTCCAAAGGTCGATCTTGCCGTGGGCGAGGTCGATCCCGCCCATGGCGAGATAGCCGAAAATCTCATTTCCTGTTTTTGTTTCTGTTTATCTTTGCCGAGGTAGGGTTGATATTGCATACAGGTTTTTCTTCTGTTATTGAAGGTGGGCGAAGTCGCTGTGTGTACATTATAATGTATTAGTAACTATATTGTATTAATACTGTTTAAAATGCTTAAGTTATCAAAATCAATTAATGTTGTTGACTGGATACTTGTTTCATTTTACTTGTTTTATTTCCTAATAGGGGGTTATGGGTGATATAAGTTAATTATAAACATTGTCGAAATATGTTCTACATATATGGTTGCAGATCTGTTTCCAGTAGAGGTAAAACATATCCTAAAATGTTATACAAGGTCTATCTACCAGTTACAATTCTCGGGGGAAAGTATAGATATTTTCAAAATTAAGTATGTATAATATATACGATGTCATAAGTATATCTTGTGAGTACAGTTCTTCTTATAAAAGCAGTTATTGAAGGCGAATTACTGTTAGTGTATGAATAGTTTTTATTATAAATATTTTAAGCAGTAATATTATAATCTACATGGTGCGACTTCGTCCAGCTGAACACAGAAGGAAAATATGTCGGCGATAAAAACAACAAAAATGCACAGAGTCATAATAAGTGTATTCATAGTTTTTATTATTATTATAAAACAACGGTGAGTGAGAATAAGTCTATACTTAGCCCAGCAGGAAATGAGATTTTCGGCTATCTCGCCATGGGCGAGATCGACCTTTGGCGAGATAGCCGGGCTCCGTTTTAGCCACTGCTATCACAAGGTTCTCGAGAAACGTGGTGTTCTCGGTGGTGATCGTGCAATGGTCTCCATAGGTCTTCGTCAGTGTTCGTCCATATGAAAAAAAAATATATATATCAAAATTCCAACTTACGTTTCTTTTGCGTTTCAGTATAATGTTTTATAAGCCAAAGTTGTGTGCTTCAGTTTTATTTTCTTGCAGTCACTGGTGGGAATTTGCTACATCTGGGAACGTTCTGTGGAAATAAGAAGCCAGAGTTCCAGTCGAAAAGCGGTCAGATGTACATTGAATTTAAAACTGATGGATCAAACATTTATTCTGGTTTTCTGCTTCAGTTCACAGAATGTTATGGTAAATAGTGTTTGTGTCAAATCACCCCTCGGATTTTGCTGTAATTTGGTTTATGTGATTGTTTTGGCCTAACAAGTTTAAATATTTGTATGTGTTTATCGACACCCCAGCACAAACAATAACATTGGCTACTGAATGTCATTATGTTGCAAAACAAATAAAAAACAAACCAATTAATGGATGGAATGCTAGCTGAACAATCCCACAAAATATAGATCACAATTTTGAAACAAAGAAACAAGCTTAATATGAATCACTTTAATCTGAATGCAACGTGGTTTCTGTTATCTTTATTTCTTCATCTATTTTCACCAGGTCCTGATGTCACTATGACATTAATACTAATTGGTTCAACAGCTCGGAAAGGTGGTTCTCTGCATCTACATTGTCATGCTGTTTGTTATCCACACTGCTCTTACAACTGGGACTTTGGCGGAGTAACAATACATGGTGCGGATGAACACGCGGCACACACGGGTGATCTGCGTCTACATAATATCAGCAGATCAGAGGCTGGGAGATACACGTGCACGGCAATAAACCCAACACTTGTGACATCAAGAAAGAAGTATATAACAGTCACTGTTATTTGTAAGTGCCCAATTTCCTTCATCAAAACAATTGCACAATAATTTCAAATTTGGCATAATTCTCATAAAGAATCCCAGAAGCAGTTCAACCAAATCCACACACCAGTCGCAAGACTGGGCTAGGGGGATCTCACTTGTTTCCATTAGTGTGACCGTGCTCCCTCCCTGCTTTTTCCTGTCCCGGACGCGGTGGATGGATAAAACCATAAACTGCGCCCGCGAAACCCGTTTGCTATAACAACCTGGCTCTGAACGTAGACGTTAATCAAATTGACTTGACTTGTAAGTATTCTGCCCATCTGGAGGTTGGGTTTTCCGTTCCTGCCACAAAGGCCGTTGTATGTGATGTCGGTGTGTGTGGGAAGTGCATATAAAAGGGTATCAGGTCGTTTCGCTTTATTCCCGTTCGCCCCGAGTCGTTTCGCCCAGAGTCATTTCGCCCCTTTGCCGGGTCGTTTCGCCCTCTTAGCCTTTCACCCCCTGCTGTTTATAAAAATATACAGACCTCTCCGTGGCGGAGTGATTAAGCTATCGGAATTAAGGCTGGTAGATACTGAGATCGAATCTCTCAGTCAGATTTGTAACCTCTGTATCGACTCCAATCTATTGCTTGACAAGGCTCAATAGGAAGGACAGCACATACCATGACCTTTGATAATCCAGTTGTGGAGCACTGTTAGGAACGGAAAATAGCCCAAACTGCAGGTGGGTCCATTGAGAAGGATCGATCCGACAACCGACCGCTTCAAAGGCGGGCGCGCTATCGACTGAGCTAGATCCCGCTCCCTCACACTAAAGGAAACAAGAATACCTTTAATGACTGTATATATAGTCGTTGTGTTTTCTTCGTTTTCCACGTGGATGCTTCCAAAGAAAAGAGGTACGCCATTGTTTTCAGCAATTCGGAAACTAAGCTCATCTGTACCCCAACACAGTTCGTCAAAATTCGGTTCTCTCCGGTCCTCTGACGTTACGTCATTTACAAATAACGTCACATTTGTTGTAGCTCGTTGCACAGTATAACCGGGCACCGGACAGCTGGCTTCAGCTTGTATAATCCCTGCAAAATGGTGAAATAAGTATGTATCATATCTAAAATTACCCGTGCAACCGTAACTTATAGGTACAACATTAGAGTCAGGTGTTAGAGGATCCACAGACTATTTCTAGTTCCAGTCAGTGGTGCACAACTGGAATATAAAATTATGAGGAATATTAAAAAGTTAACATGAAAACAGATGTCAAATTTCACGCTCTCGGTCTGATACTCACATTGTGTCACGCTCTGGCACCGCTACGCGATTTTCTCACGTATATATATATATATATATATATATATATATGTTACAGTAAGATTGTGAAACCAGGGATTTCATGAATTCCCTAAAAAGAATTTCTAGAAATTTCATTAATTTACTAGTGAGTAGCTGTTACATATGCATAGACTATTCCTTTATTTTTATTCGCTGTTACCTAAAGACAGGACATCACACCATGCCATTCGATAAACCAGTGGAACACTTGTTAATTCGATCCCACGACATATGGTTCTGCAGGCCATCGCTCTATTTCTTAACTATACCGCGTTTTCTATTCAAAAATAATAGTTTTGTCGGGTTTCTGCTGCAGACCATGTATACATACAGCAGACAGTGTATCAATTAATTGGTGCGTTATCTACAATGTGCATAGAGCTAAATATGAATAGAAAGGAAAGTAAAACAGAGTGGCTGGGATCTACATATAAATGGCCTACTTGTGTTTGAGATAAATGTAATTTGATATTGACATCACAGTAGCATGCAACGTCGCCATATATTAATAAAATAATACGTGATAGCCCATTACCGTATCGGACCGGTCACGGCAGTATTTATTTTTTAACACAGAATGACACCCAATAGCCGATTTTGTTTATCTGTAATGGGATGTCGATAAACAAATAATTCTTATCGTATTGGACACGGCAAGGTCATCGATCTCATAACCGCTACGCACTGGGTCCGAATCCGTCGAGGCATGGTAAATCAAGATGGCCGCCATACAAGAAATTTCCCAGGATGGAAACAGCATTATTTTCATTCATTAACACCTAAAGTAGACAACTATACTAAATTTGTTAGCAAATTCTACTCAAAACTTTAGCACTTGCTCGTTTTCTGTTTGTGTTTTTTGTATCTGCATCCTGACTTGGATTATTTGCTGTAATAACAGCTCAATCATATTTTACGTGATGTGTAAGGTTGGATGGAAAGGTATTCTTGCGCAGATCAGTGGTCTACAGATAGTATAATAGGCATGTAGAATTCAATGCCCAAAACAGCGCACTTAAACTTTGTTTCCTAATCGTGTTGGTTGGGAATTAGGGAGGGTTTTCTTTATTGTATGTGGGGTCTAGAGACATTTTTATCTGTTTGTACCTGAATGAGTTGCAAATATTTGATTCTCAGGTTTTGACAAGCGAATCACGCCTGTACGGCTGTCTATTTCGAACACGTCTTCAAATTTCTTGGCGGAAGTGATGTTAGTGCCAGTTAGAACCGGATGTGTGCTGATGGTATAGTTTGTGTTCGGAGCAGGGCACGGATCATCTGGACTGCTCAAGGAGTAGACTTTCCCAACAGAACCATCACTCGATCTCTGTACTGTCTGAAACCTATAGGACGCCTTGGAGAAGTAAAGTCCGCTTGTTTCTGAAATAAAATACAGCATTCCATTACACAACAAGTTATACCTATAACATCTAGAATATGTTTAATATTAACCATTTAAATGATGTTCCAGGTTCGTTTAAAGCTACACTATCTGGAATATTTCTAATATTAACCATTAAAATTGATGTTCCATGTTTCCTTTAAAGCCACAATACATGTATATGGAATATGTTTAATATTAACCGTTTATAATTGATGTTCCAGGTTTGTTTAAAGTCACACTATCTAGAATATGTTTAATATTAACTGTTTAAAATTGATGTTCCAGGTTTGCTCAAAGATCCAATATTTGGAATAGTTTTAATATTAACCATAGTATGATGTCTTGTGTGTGGGAAGTACATATAAAATTGTTGCTTATCAGAAATAGCGCCCTATGTAGCGGCAGTACTTTTCTTTTGAAGACCATGGGTTGAAAATGTCATGAGTTTGTCACCTAATAACCGCTGATTGTGGAGTAGGCAATGGCATCATATCCTAATCCCGTGTACCAACCTGAATAGTTGTAAAAACAATTCCTCTGAATAAGGCTAAAACAAGACATTATCCCACGTTTGAACACTGAAGAACATTAATTACGAACATACATTCCTCACCATTGGCATTATCACGTTAATAGCAGCAAACGACCTCATTTCTCAGCACGACAATGCTAAAATGGTTTCCAGGTTAATAGTGATCTTTGGCAACACAAATATATTTCCATTCCTTTCTCTGTTTTTACAGGTTCGGCGAGTGCTAGATTTGATTAAAATGTAGAGTCATTGACCTTAGTTAACAGAGTGGCCAGGATTGTGGATTCGGAGATAACCATTTTCCGTGTTTTACAAACCCATTAAATGGGACATCAGTAGATTTCGTAATGGTAAAAGTGTTTTAATGTTAATTGATTTTGTTCATTTGGCTGGTTTTGCCATTATTCTTAAACACAATATGATTTACCTGAATATACAAGCAGGAATGAAACTTTGATTACATGAATCGCGACTTCATGACATCTTCAATTAAAAATATTGGTTTAATACACTAGTTTAAAATGACAATGTCTGGTTTTTTTAATACTTAACCATTTAGAATATATCTTGTACGTTCGTTTGATGCGCACCACGCTCCATTCGTCTGACGAAACAATTTGGTGTATCGTAATTAGATTACGCGAAATACACGCTAAATCTCTGTGGCGGGTCGTCACCTGTCCGCCATCGCCATGTCGTAGCGCTATTCACGTGATCTAAATAAATATATGGCACAGTGGGATCGTTGCATCAGAAAAATGGAGCCTGGAGCCCACCAAACAAACGTACAAGATACCGTATATTCTAAATGGTTAAATATTAAAAATAAGACAGACACTGCCACTTTAATTTATTTTATCTTGCTTTGCTTGGCGTCTAACTACATCTTGTGTGACATTTCAGGTATATATTCATTAGTCTGCTGTGTTATCCTAGGATGGAGTGAGTGTCCACTCTAGTTCTCGAGTAGTGCACTCTAAGTTTGTATTCGTCTCATAAAAACGAACTAAACAGATGGTAAGAACGCGTGACAGACCGATCTCAATTATTCCTAATTGCCTGTCTGAAAAGCTGTCTTGTGGCCTTGACATAAAAACAATCTTTACGTTATTTTAGTTTGGAGGGGATGTAGCTCAGTCGATACCGTGCCAGTGGAACCAGCCGCAGTTTGGGTTCTTTTCCGTTCCAACCAGTGGTCCACAACTGGTTCATCAAAGGCCGTGGTATGTACTGTTCTGTCTATGGAAAAGTGCATATAAAAGATCCCTTGCTGCTTATCGAAAAGAGTAGCCATGTGGCGGCAGCGGGTTTCATCCTAAAAAGTTTGTCAAAATTACCATATGAATGACGTCCAATAACCGATGATAAGATAAAAATCAATGTGTTACGGTGATTATGATGTCATTAATATCAAATGCGGGCGTTGTACTTCTGAGCTACGCACCGCTTACAAAGTTAATGAACACGGCTCAACTGCAACTGTCTTTGTTGAATATACATTGTCAGCATACACAGATCTATATGTACCACTGTGACCTGCTATTTGAAATCCATGTCGGGCAGGCCAATTCGACCGACTTCCCGCTCACAAAGGCCTAGGTCCAACACTTCACCGAACTCACTGTTTAGCCATGCATACAAACTCACTATTTGCCTTGACCATCAACATACCTACAAACTCAAAATCTTTCTTCCAGCGATTACCAATAAATCTACCCGAATGCAGTTCACCAAATCTTATGCGTTCAGTGTTCATGACATCGAATGGAATGGGAAAAGGTTTAACGTGCCTATGTCACTAACAAGTGTTCAAACACCTTCATGACATAATTTAGACTACTGGTTATGTGAATGATGGAGAAACGTTACTAAGTTTGAATAAGTGGATGAGAACTGTTGGTTATTCGGTATTGTATGTGCTATTGCGAAGAAATTCTCAGAGAAAATGTTCAATGTGTTTACCTTCGATTATAGAACTGTTAAAGAACATACACTGCATATCATGTACTTGATTTTGAATGTGTATCGGTTATTGGGAAAAATAATAGCAGTGAAATGAATGTCACATGCTATGAAGAAATATTGTTCTGAATGTAACCTTTCAAAATAATCCGTTGTTTAATTTTGCAATTCTCTTGTTAAGTTCAGCAAAGCCCATGCTGTTAACTGTAATCTATAATTTCATAATACAAGAAATCAGGCTAAGATAGCAGCAGTTGGAACTCTAGTCTATTGTCTCACTACAACGGGTTTCTAATCGTGAAAAGGAAGAGTTGTGGAACCAGTGATGCCACATGCTAAAAACGGATAAGCGTTTGCCAGCAGAATCGGTTTGAGTGTGTGATATTATTAATGTCATTCAATCAGTGGTGGTGATAAGAGATTATCAGATAATCACACAGGGAGAAGATTAAAGTGAGAGCATTCATTGAGGATGATAAAACTTGGTGGATACCTGCCAGAGCGCAAGTACACATGTCCAGTCTGTTCACCCTTTCATATAGGTCAGTATTCCAATGTCTGTAATCCATTAAATGCACTAACGAAAGAAACGAAACAATGTTGGTTTAACAACGTCATTGTGTATATGACGTAATAGTGACGTCATACTGGAAAGAAAATATTTTTAAAGACGTCACATTGTTTATGACGTAATGATGACATCACATTAGAAAGAAAGCAATGTTCGTGTTTTAACGACACATTGCTTAATCAACGGCTTCTTGGTGTCAAACACACGGTATGTGCGACACATAGTCTCAGAAGAAACTACACATGCTACTAAATTCCACTGTGCACTTTTCCACTGACTGAATAGCACATACCAATTGTGGACCAGTTTGAAATGTTAATAATCTAAAGGGTTCATCGAGTGGTATCGATCAGATGAACAACCGCATTGCAGGTAGTTTGTTAGTTATATTTATTTTCGTCCTTACATCCAATTAAAGTTCAAACACGCTGTCATGGGCACACAGTTCAGCTGAGCTGTCTGTCCAGGACAGATATAAGGTTAGTAGAAGAGAGGAAACCCACTACCTTTTTTCATAAGCAGCAACGGATCTTGTATAGATATACTCTTTCCCATAGACATGATAACACAAACCATGGCCTTTGTGAAACCAGTTATGGAACTACTGGTCGGTGCAAGTGGAAACACCCACCCATTGAGCCTTGCGGAGCACTCACTCTGGGTTGGAGTCGATACAGAGGTTAAACATCCCATGCCTCGACTGAGAGATTCGATCTCAGTACCTACAAGCCTTGTCCGATAGCTTAACCACTCGGCCACGGAGACCTGTTAAAAATTATTACCATCTCGATATTTTTTGTATGTGTTTAACGTCTACATTCAGAGAAAGGCTGTTATAGCAGACGCCTCTACCGGGCGCCGTTTATGATTGTACCCATCCACCGCATCCGGTACAGTGTGTATATGTGTGTATGTGTGTGCATGTGTGCGTATGTATCGCGATACGTTTGTCAACTTTATTGGATCAATTGCTCAGTCGAAAAGTTGCACACCACCATTGATTTGTATAGAATTTAAATTATAAATGTGTAAATAATTGTAATTAAAATGTTTATTAGAAATATATAAACCATTGATATTCAAAACAAGAGTTTACATTGACATTGTTCATTGGTGTAAGATAGGGATGAAATACGGCAGCTTTAAAAAGAAAAGTTTGTTTTGTTTAACGACGCCACTAGAGCACATTGATGTTTATCTTAGCAGCTATTGGACGTCTTTCATATGGCAATTTTTACACATTTCTTTTAGAGGAAACCCGCTGCCGCCACATAGGCTACACTTTTCCATAAGTAGCAAGGGATCTTTCATATGCACTTTCCCACAAACAGAACATCACATACCACGGTATTTGGTGAACTAGTCGTGGAGGAATGGTTGGAACGAAA
>JAUTWP010155372.1:0-11146 GCA_033042655.1 Cyathermia naticoides
TTTTATGGATCAGACTATTTGTTTCATTCCGTAAAGATTTATTTTATAATTAATCCACTTTGTTGTGATATAACCGGATGTGCATTCAGGCCGGACTTGAGTTCCTTTTACACCGGTTTAATTGAACGCATCTATGGTAGGCTAGACTAGCCTAGTAGTTATATGAAGCTATTGTAGATAAGAAGTTAACACGGGAAATCATTGCATCCAGTGTTGACGTGGCTGTTATCAATTAAGATAATCACTTGTCACGCTTGTGATAATTTTAATCTGATGGTTACTGATTCAGTTTTAAATTGCACTAATTACGGCGCAGGCATGTGCCAATGGCGTAACTGGGCTTACTGGATTACTTGGGATGGACTGTTTACTTCACCATACTATCAAGTCTTGCAGACTAGCAGTCATATAATATTCAATGAAAATCTAACGTGTAATATTAAATAATGCTATTAGTGTTACAGAATAAATCTGTTTAATCCGATTTGCATTGTGTTTGTGTATTCGTGAAATGTAGAATATAGAACATTAACCTTGTATAATATTAAATATGCAGGACACTGGCTGAAGTATTTTGAAGACAATGATTTATCGTCTGTAAATGTTTTAATATTAAAACTTAGTAAACATGTGTATTTTGACAAAAATAAAGCAAGGGGCAGACTGAACACCTAGATGTAAAAAAGATGAAGTTTGTATTGTTTAACGACGCCATTGGAGCACATTGATTTTTATTTTATCATCGGCTATTGGACGTCATTCATATGGTTATTTTGACACATACACCTAGATGTAATGAAACATCACTGTTCAGCAATAAAAAGAGAAATATGAATCATTTGGACAACAGACGCTGTGGAAATGGCATGCTCCAGATGGAACCTGTAGTAAATGTCGCTTATATGAGTCAGAGACATCGTTGTCTAGTGGCAGACGACATACTGAGGCAAACAACGTCGCCGCAGCGGTGGACAAATTGCAGCTACACGGAAAGGTCAGGACGTCTAAACACCAGGACAGCAAATTATAAACCGGTAGTTGCACAAACTCCCGTCACTATTCCGTTGTCATGTGTCGATAATTCAGATTTTTTGGACAGTGCTTGTTATGCTATGTATTAGCATAAAAGATAATAAGAGGTTCAGTTGAAAACTCTTTAATTCTAGCCATGTTGTTCGTCTCGTTACACATACGGCAAGGTCATGGTCATGCAGTTGACTATAAACTTAGGAATGAAAATATAAAGGCCAAAATTACGAAGCGTGTTTTTCTTGTACACGCGTCTAACTACATACATTTACAATGCTTAAACATGCGCGTTTAACCAAAACAGGCTTCGTAATTTTGGGCCAAAATCTTTAACAACACAAAACAGGATTATTTAAATAATACAACAGTGCTAAACGGTTCGGCTTAATAAAACTCGAAAGTTAAATCTAGGGTTCCAGCTACTGAGTAACAAAAAGCTTCAAGGACATATTCCGTGGTCTATGGGTTTTTTACAATTACAATTTCACGGCATGGGGCCTGCCTTAAAATACTTTTCATGCGCATCGCTTCAAAATGTTGATGGTCGATTGATACTATGGATATGCTTGTGTATAAATGCTTTGTATGACAAAGAAAGCGAGATGTAAATCAGAACGGTGCTGTATGCACGCGGACATAACGTGCAATGAATATACATGTATTGTATTGGCAATGCATGCACCTGAATATTGGCGTCGTTATTGTACGAGAAAATAACAAAACAGGACATTTTTACGATGATCATAAATCAATGTTTTGAAACGACAGTAAAGCATGTCTTTCTTGGTTGAAAAAAAAAAATAGTGATGTTTTTTTCTGTTATGTCTACATAACAAACAGACACACAATAACCACACGGAGAACGCTGCAATCCCTCTGGCTATGTCAGCGAACGTTATGACTGCTTTGCAATAACCGAAAAAGACAGGTTAATACGTGTAAAATTGATAAATAAACAGGTTAATACGTGTAAAATAGATAAATAAATAAACCAAATACATCATCTGTCTTCTTTTCTTACCATGTCCATCCTTGTTTCAAATAGTTAATATCATACTACATATAGTACACAATGCTTAACACTGTGCTGAGATGATGGTCCTTCTCATTGGACCCATCTGCAGTTTGGGCTATTTTCCGTTCAAAACAGTGCACCACAACTGGTTCACCAAAAGCCGTGGTATGTGCTGATCCCTTGCTGCTTATCAATAAGAGTAGCCTATGTGGCGGCAGCGGGTTTCCTCTGAAGAAATGTGTTAAAATGACCATACGAATGACATCCAATAGCCGCTGATAAGATAAAAATCAATTTGCTCTAGTGGCGTCGTTAAATAAAACAAACTTTACTTTTTTACTGAGATGATGGTGGGGTGGTAGCTCGGTGAAGGTTGTTGAAAATTCCTGTATTCACTAATCAATATAGGAAAAATCAATCTCAAACAAGACGCAACCCTCAGTGTCTGGTACTACAAATCAACAAGTATCTTGCTCCACCATTAAAGATCTGACATAAATTCAATTAGCTGCAAATTGGACTTGCTTCCGTCAGGTAGGCTAAACCAAATCGATTAGCAACAAATGGAACAAGGCCGCTGCGACAATGACGTTATATTTATAAAGATAATGAAGTAAAACACGGTTATCTAGGTGCATGCGTGTTACTAGCTTATCTAAGGTCGATTGGTTGATCATATTTATTTTCATGCTTACATCCAATTAAAGTTCAAGCACGCTGTCATGGGTACATATCTCAGCTTCCTGAGTCATTTGTCCAGTACATACAATATTAGTAGAAGAGAGGAAACCTCCTGTTTTCTCGTAGCCTACTTTCCAATAAGCAGCAAGGGTCCATTATTTGTACTTTCCCACATACAGGATAGCACAAACCATGGTTTTTGCTAAACCAATTATGGACCATAGTGCCTTATTTAAAACCAACTTATGGGTTATAATTATGCAGTACGAAATCACTAACGGGATCTAGCTAGACTGGTTTTGTGGTTAATGTTAAACCCAGTGAGACCAGAACGTTGGGAACTAGTCGACTAGCTCGGAATAGTTCGTACAGATAATCTAGAACTGTCATTTGGTGAGATAATGCGAACTAGTGACCTATTTTAACTGATTATTGATTGCATGTGACTCACATGACTAGAACGTTGGTCCTGTGTTATAAATATCCTAATCGTTGTTTAATGTCGTCAGGTGATCTAATTAATTTTCAGAAAAAAGCTAATTGCGCATACGTGAATTAGGAGATAACCATACTCTGATTTCATTTTAGTAGGTCATCGTGGAATGAACACCCGTAAATGTCATTAAAAACCGAACGTGTTAGTTTGTAAATGTTGCAGTGACGTCTCCCAACATGCAAGAGTCAACGCGACCAAGCACAACAAGCAAACCAGCACATTTCCAAGAGCTATAATATTTGAAGGGGTCGGTCGTCGGATCGATCCTTCTCAGTGGACCCAACTGCAGTTCGGGCTATTTCCCGTTCCAACCAAAGCTCCACAACTGGCTCATCAAAACGCCGTAGTATGTGATGTCCTGTCTGTGGGAAAGTGCATATAAAAGATCCCGCGCTGCTTATCGGAAAGAGTTTCCTTTAAAAAGAAATGTGTGAAAATTACAATACGAATAACGTCCAATAGCCACTGACAAGATACAAAAAATGTGCTCTAATGGCGTCGTTAAACAAAACAAACTTTACTTTAAATATTATAAAATCCTACATGAACATTGGAGAAAGCTTTTAAAATATTCCTATGATAATCTACAGTCACGTTTCCGACATGCTAAGTTTGGTGGCAATGGATTTACATGGTTTGCTTTGCGGGAACATTATCTGGTTTAATACCATTGTTTCCTGTTCTCCGTTCTTTGTCGTGGAATTATCCCGAACAAATACCAGCTTTTCATGATCCTATTACAGACAGGTTAAAGCTAAGTAGTATAATTATTAGTGAACCCAACAGCAACGTGAACAGTTTTGCAATCGCCAGCGAAAACACAAATGTCAAAACGTTAGATTATCGTGGTAATTTGTACGTGAAAAGGTGCAACCAAATGTGTAATATTAAAATTGCGATATCGTAATTAGTTATAATGGATGACAAAATCTAATGTTGTTATCGCTAATAAGCGGGTTCGGTTAATGCTAGAGTTTCCTAGAATTAAAATGATGACGTTTTGTCGCTGCTTCGGAAATGTACACATCTAAAAAAAATAATGGCCACATGATATTTCAACCTAAATGACCATTGTACAATCAATTATGAACAAGAAAATTGTGAATTTGTTAACGTAAGGACATTTTTTGTATTAAACAATTTTTTCTAAGTGGCACAACACATTTTAATCATACACCCTATAAATTCTCTGAAAATTAATAAGCATGTTAATACATTTCCTCGTCTCTACACTTGTTTACCAACAAAGACATTCTCTGTACAATTGAAATAGTTTTACTATCTGAAGTAAAAAGAATTTTTTTTTAATGATGCCACTAATGACGCATTGGTTTTTATCTTATCATAAATATTTTCCAATAAGTAGCAAGAGATCTTTTATATGCACTTTCCCACAAACAAGATAGCACATACCACGACCTTTGATTCACCAATTGTGGACCACTTGATGGAACGGAAAATAACCCAAACTGAGAATGTGTTACTGTCTAACCAGGTTTCCTTAGTAATGAGTCAACAAGATTTCGACAGTTAAATATACACAACGTAACAACTAAACTCTTCATTTTAAAAGTTCAACACCATGACGTAACCATCCAGTTTAATTGCAGTTTTTTTAATGCGTATTTAAAACATGATCATGCAGCAACGTCGTTTTGTGGAGCCTGCTGCTGCTGTTGCTGTAGAAATAATGAACCTGGACGGTGCTCCAGAGAAAATGCAGTGACGTCTCCCAACATGCAAGAGTCAACACGAGCAAGCACAACAAGCAAACGAGCACATTCCCAAGAGCTATAATATTTGAACAAGGCGCAGTAGGTCTACAAAGCACGGATGTGTTAGCCTCCCCGAGTGTCCTGCACACCCAGACAGCCTGCACACTGTGGTCTTGTTCGATCGGACATTTATAGAAAGACATTTCTGAGGAAACGATTCGGTGAATAATATCCCAGAGTTCCTCACAAATCATTTTCCTGTCCCGGACGCTGTGGATGGATAAAACCATGAACTGCAACCGGGAGAGGCGTCTGCTATATCAGCCTTGCTCTGGATGTAGATGTTAAACAATATATCCTATGCTATCCCTATCAATCATTCCATGCCGTGTTTCTGATGTTGTCTTCTTTGTCGTTAAGGAGCGGGATGTCGGATCGATCCTTCTCAGTGTACCCATATGCAGTTTGAGTTATTTTCCATTCCAACTAGTGGTCCATAAAGGCTGTCGTGTATGTGGGAAAGTGCATAAAAAGACCCCATACTGCTTATCGAAGAGGCGGAAGCTAGTTTCCTATAAAAATGTGTCAAAATTACCATAATTGTGTATGACGTTCAATAGCCGATGATAAGATGAAAACAAATGTGCTCTAGTGGCATCGTTAAATAAAACTTTACTTTAACTTTACTTTTGTTCGATATGCCATTAATAGAAAGACATTTCTGAGGAAGAAATTCAGTGAATAATCTCCCCACAAGTTCCTTGTCAATGAATCCATGCTGTGTTTCTGCTGTCTTCTTTGTCTTTGTTTCTCTCCATATCCTATCAGTCCATACATGCTTCTAAACCAATAGATGATGGCCAGTCATCTATTCTTCATTTTGTAAATTATGTTTTCATCCTACCATTGTATTTATAAAGCGATTTCCATACTTGTAAACTTATGTTTGTCTTGGTCACGCATGAAAAAAGAAAGCAATTATTTTTACCTTATACAAATCCATATAAGTAATTAAGCATGCATGCAGAAACTTAAATACAGGAATGAAATAATAATTGGTTATATTGGTTAATCATAAGCTATTTGTCCACAAGAAGAAAAATAAACACAAATTTCAAATATATAGTTACAAATGTACTTATGACATTCGATATGGAGTACGAGAGAAGAAACGAACTACCCCAATAGTCAACTCAAAATAACTTAAGTTATCGAGTACTGGACGAAATACGTGAAATAGAAAAATCAAATACATGTAGTTTACAAAGGTTACCAAACATGAGCTTCAAAGAATGTAGAAATTTTACAATCGTATATACATTAAGACGTCTGAAGCCTGTTTCAATTTGAGGCCAGATTGTATAACTGTGGTAACTGTTTACATTAAACACTTGAACAAGTACCTGTTTTTATTTAAAATTACATGTGTTTTCATTCACAAATAAATACAAACATTGGCCAATAATACAATCCTTATGCATTGATATTCAAAATATAGCATCATTTTATGTTAAAAAAATGATATATAATATTATATATAACATCAATTCATTGACTATTTTATTACGTGGTGCTCGGTTAAGTCAGTACAGAGGTACAACGTAAGAAGATGTCTCGATTTGTTTGATCACTTGCCACTGAAAAAGTAGCGAGCAAACAGCCGAGATAAACAAGACTGAGAGACCAAGGACACTAAGCCGAAAGGACGACTTGGCAGGTTCTTGACGTGACTTAATTCCAGGTTCGGTTCGTTACGCCATCGTCTTCGTCGTCAACGGAAACAAACGAGCATACAGTAGTGTGTGATTGAGTAAGGATGTAGCCTACACACTGCAAAGATATCTTCCTAAAGCCATTATTACATGGCTAAGAGGGGGCGTTGATCATAACTTCTGGTTGTGTGGTGATAACAAGGGTCGGTCAAAGTATGGGTTTTTTATCTCCATATCAGCTTCAATACAGTTCAGTTTTATTTACATTTTGTGTTTGTAAAATATATTATAACATGGGGAGAAGTATTGCAACTTTAGTTGTGTGCCAAGAATAGGGTTGTCCAACATTAATTAAATATATAAACACCAACATAAGTTAAACCAATTCGGTGGCAAAGCTCCCGGATTAGGTTGGATGGAATACAATATGAAATTTAACAGATCTTCATTACACAGTGTAACTGAAGATCAAGCTGATTGACTATTTTCAGCGGTCGTCACATGGTATGCTCCTGTTCGTATGCGGATCCAACGTCCTCTTGCGATTTTTATTTTATTATTTACGTTGAAATATTTTTAGGGAACGTTTATGGCACTTAGGCTCAGGTCATGGATTTTCTGGTTCCGCCACTGTTGTTGATGGTCCGAATGTAAAGTTTGTTTTGTTTAACGACGCCACTAGAACACTGGTCCGAATGTTACCAAGCAATTAACGATTGCAGCGTCATTATCTTGCATTGTCTATCAAGTGGACTTCAATCATTAATGCAGGTATCTTCTTACAGCAAGAATTTCACACTTCCATGATCTCAAATAGAACGTTGTTCCAGCCCATGAGACACCTCCCACCGAGACACGCACACACAGACCGGCATGCACGCACGCACATAGGCATCACTGCAGGTGATTCTGAATGCTTCAGAAAAACATTCCACTTAACACAATGAGTCTTTGTGTCCAAACTGACTTGAAGAACCCGGTTGTATTTCCAATTACCAAGAACAAGAGTAACCGGTGTTACGCTTTTGTTATGCATCTTTTGTCTACAGTTTCCTGCATTCTATGACTTGTTTCAAAATACACGTTATTACCTGTTTAAACTTTATACGGACACGCACATGTTCAACCATGCCATTCAAATGGGATATTTAACATTAATGTCAATACATATATCACTCATTGCAATATATATTTTAGTAAACTAACTATTGTACACTCAATAATCATCAAATAGTAGGAGTTAAAACATGTACATGGATCATCAATCAAATATGGCTGTCATAGACAATGCAACAACTGCCAGCACATCAGATGATGATGACGTTGACGACGTGATTCACTAAGTAGGTGTTATTCAATGAAATAATAAAAATATAACTGACTGCCCCATTAATGTCAACACTGATCACGGAGTATTTGTAACAGCTACACGAACTCCATAGTCTCCAGGTCATGACCCTTGGGTCAAGATCTAATACAAACGAAATCCAAATTGAAAAGACACTTATACCATACCAGTTCTAATTGGCAAGGCGATTAAAGTACCAGTACAATTCATTGACTGACTACCCCTATTAAAAGAAACAGATAATGTAAAGAAACATGCACAGAGGATTTTGTTGACCTCTGTCCCTCCCGATCACCAGCACAATTCACTGACTAACTATACCCCTATTAAGAGAAACACAGATACTCTAAAGCCAAATCTAAAGAGGATTCTGGTGACCTCTGTCCCTCCCGATTACCAGCACAATTCACTGACTAACTATACCCATATTAAGAGAAACACAGATACTCTAAAGCCAAATCTAAAGAGGATTCTGGTGACCTCTGTCCCCCCCCCGAGCCTCGTTTCTCGAGTGATTAGCCGGGACATGGCGGAGAGGGACACTGGCCAGTGAGGGTGTTTTGGAGCAGCACATGGCGACATTGTCAGGTGGAATAATGATGGGAAGGTTTGAACAATGACCAAGTGGGATCATCTATCAAACTGATTCTGTTCTTGTCATCGGGCTGGACATGGCTCGTCTGCCGCAATTGATCAAGCCAGAAGTGACGTCTGCCTCAAAACAAGGTGATAAGCGCGAAATACAGAAGCCAATTAAATCTTCTTTGTCTGCACGGTTCATAGAATCTTTATGGTAATATTTGTATTGCTTAAGTTTTATAATTTTATAAGAATATACAGAATATGAATTGAAAATGAACATGATCGTTGATGTTTTTTTCATATTAGAATTTGTCATATAAACAGGTTTTGCTTGTTTAAAATAAATTAATTTAAAATGATTTTAAAAATCTTGTTTGATCTTAAGAATTCTAAGAAAATGTATAATTATTTATTTTTGCAAAAAGCCGAGTTTGTGAGAAAGACGTGCAATCGAGTAACTGATTTATTTATTAATTATCTGTACTTGTAAAGTCATCAAACGGCTTTAAGAATCAGCTGCTGGTGGTACAGGGTAGTTGGGATACAGCGTTCTACACTGAGATATTTGAATGTAGAAATGGTATCCTCGGAGACACATTATTGCCCCACACTCCAGTCGCAAGTCTGGGCTAGCGGAAACTCACTTGTTTCCGTTAGTGTGACAGTCCCCCTCTGTTCCCTATTCATTTCCTGCCCCGGACGCGGTGAATGGATGAAGCCATAAACTACGCCCGGAAGAGGCGTCTGCTATAACAGCCTAGTTCTGAACATAGACGTTAAACACCATGACCTGACCTGACATTATTGCATGAGCCCATGAGAATCATTTCTGAACGGTCCTGCCTAAGTGAAAGTAAAAAGTAAAGTTTGTTTTGTTTTAACGACGCCACTGTAATACATTGATTTTTATCTTATCGGTTATTGGACGTCATTGATATTGTAATTTTGACACATTTTTAGAGGAAACCCGCTACTCTTTTTGATAAGCAGCAAGGGATCTTTTATATGCACTTTCTCATAGACAGGTCAGCACATACCACGGCCTTTGTTGTGGACCACTGGTTGGAACGGAAAATAGCCTAGATACACCTAAGTGAAAGTAGATCATCGGATATCGACAGGATGCGAATTGCTACTTGATTATTTACTGGAGCTGAAAGGTAAACCGGCTTGTATCTAGCTGACGTCTGCTTGTCCAGTGGCTAATAATACTTGTTTTAGTGTCTCACAAGAACCAGTTTACACACTAACATACATTCACCCAAGCTTTTCCATTTATATATAGGAAAAACACCGTGAACGTTCTTTTTTATGTCATAAATAGGAAGTTTTCAAACAGTTGTCAAATATAACAAACATCCATAAGACTTCCTTAATAAGCAAAAATCAAGACATGAGCACGTAAGATGGTGTGCTAGCCGTTAACTACACTCCCTGGACAAGATAAGCATGTCACGTTAACAGAATATGGTCAACTGTTTCATTGAATAGTACTCTTCTCATGATGTGCAGTCACGTTCCAGTTAAAGTGCCACACGCACATGGTGGGTGGACAAGTAGACGGATAGACAGAGGTAATAGTCACAATAACAGGAAATATAATATTAGTACTCAGTGTAGTCACGATATACTATGATAAGAAACACAAATTCAGTAAACCCTGACATGGATGGTAAACTGGACGGATCGATGGACGGACGGACAAATGCATGGATATAGAGCACTTGATGAATTGATGGGTACACTCTCATCAATGAGTGGAGAAATACACATTGATAGATTGACTAATTTATTGATATATTAATTGATTGCTATATAGATGGGTGGACATGGCTGTGGACAAACGGATGCTTGGACTTTGAATGGATGGACTGATGGACGGACATGCAATTACTGATAAACATCTGGATATATATTTGGACAAGTTCAGTTACATCTTCATTGCCGGGGCCACAACAAAACCGCCTAGGTGATCTCCTCAATGCTTCTCAGGTAGCAACTCCCATTTAGTCGCCAAGCTTAGTAACTGAGAGCATAAATAATTCATAAGAGGGAATCAAGGTTATAAAATGTCAACAATCAGTGGATGTCAACGGCCTAAAGAGTTCCGAACAAGGGGAGAATATAACATGTTTAACTTTATTAACAGAACTCAAGAGCGACACTTTCATGGCTGTTGTAACCAGCCAATCTTTCCTTTTTGCTTCGACGATTCTTTTAGAAACATAAAGAGCACAGAACGAAAGGGTCCCGCTGTGGGAAAGACGACACAAAAAAGAGAAAGTAAATCTCGTGGGTGCTAAAGAAAATATGGCCCTTTCCTCAACAAAAACAATTTCCCAGGCGCCCAGCACAGAATTCTTGCAATATATATTTTTTCTAAGCCGGTTCAAGTTTCAGAATCAATTTTAAACCCACCGACTCGCTGGTGTCAGTCAGTCAGTCAGTCAGTCAGTCAGTCATATTTTTTCTACGTGCTTCCATCACACATGGTGTTCAAGCACGCCTCCCCTGGGCACGGCCTTTGAGATCCCCAAAAACCCTGCCCAGGGGCGGAAGGGGGTGGAG
>JAUTWP010155483.1:0-31583 GCA_033042655.1 Cyathermia naticoides
ATAGTATTTATATCAAAAATTGATAAGTTGTGTCCTTGAACTTTAATGATGTTTTCAAAAGCAAGTTTAATTCTTTTTGAAAGGATAGAACCTATATGGTTTTGTTTAAGAATTGAATAAGCATCATATCTTTCTTTTGATATTTGTGTTAAGTCGCTGTTTTCTTTTAATAATTCATTAAGTCTTTTTTCAGTTCTCATTTGACTGAATATTTCACCTCTTTGTAAGAAGTATCTTATTTTCTTTTGTTCTTCCATATTATATTATTTCCTTTCTTTGATAAATATTTATCATATTTAAATTATTTAATGTTTCTATTCTAAATGTATGTATATTGTTTGATATACTTATCAATTTCAGTTCTAATAATATATTTTCAGTAGTGTCATTAAAGGCAAAAACTAATATATATCCATTTATTGTTTTATATAATGGCAACATATTTGCTTGTGTCATTGGGTTTTTTGACCCTGTTGTTTTTATTGGTTCAATTAAAATATCATTTGGTTTAGAAAAGTCTATTGTAAAAATATCATTTTTTTGTTTATTACTTGCTATTTCTTCATAATCTTGTTTCAACACATCATTAGCAACATCTTTAAGTTTTTGTTCTCCAGCATTATCTAAATTATCAAGTGTTTTGTTCGCTTTATTATTTAGTTCTGTTAAGTTATTTGCTTCATCAACCAATTCATTTATCTTGTGTAGAATATCATTAAGGTTTTTAGCAATTATCTTTTCTTCTTGTGGAAGTGGTAATGTAACCTTATCAACTTTATCTCCATGAATATTTGGATCAGCTTCTGATGGAAACTTTATTTTGTTTATTGGCATTAATTACCTCCTTCTGCACTAGCATCATAATAATTTATAACAACTAATGTCTTTAATTTTTTAATCTTCATTTCTTTTGAACCTCTAACACTTAAGCTTCATCCAAATGCAAATGTGTCTATTATTGTTTGTCCTATTGTTCTTCCATTCTCATAAAACTTTTTCTTGATAATAACATTATCTCAATCAGTATCATTAGCAGCTTGGTCTATTTGGTATCCATCATTAATTGGATCCATGATTTCATATTTGTGAACAATTGTTGTGTTTGTTTGTGAGGCGTCTAAAAATATTCCATTTAACACTACTGAATGTTTTAAATCTCCAGTTTGAGTTCCATGCCCTTTTTTTCTAACAACAAGCACTTCATCATCGAGTATAAACCTTGTTATAACTGGAATTGTTTTTCCTGTTTTAAGTTTGATAATTCCATCACCACCAGAGTTAGCAACTTCAAACATATCTGTTGTTTGTCCTATTTCATTCTTTTGAGAAACAATAGTTATTTCACCTTGACTTACAACTCCAGCTGAATTGAACCCATCATTATTTGTATTTGATGGTGTTGCGAATGCTATTTCAATTTCCATTACAACACTTTTGTTTCCATGAACTTTTGCTAATTCTTTAGCTCATTCAATATTAGCATTACCAGCTGAATCACTGATTGCTTTTGTAATTACTCTACTCATTTAAGCCCCTTTTCATTTCTTGCTACCTCAAGGGGTGTGTGACCAAGTATGATATTCATACATTGAGCCATCAGGTGTTTCGGATATAAACATATCCCAAGTTAAGTTAATAATGTTTCCACTACAATTTAAACTTTCTATATCAATATTATACACAACATCACCTTTTTTATTAAACACTTCCATTTTGATAGGTGTTTTACCACTGTGGTTATTTAATGTTATTGCTCCTATAACTTTCATATTAGCTTTATCAAAGGTTAAATAAGGCAATACACTTGTTTCAATAGTTGAATTATCACCATATGTTAATTTCAATTTATCAAGTGAAACATCAATGTGAGCATTCTTATTTTTATCTCCAAATAGTTTAGCAAGTAATTCACCTTCTTTTTGAGATTCAACTGATTTGTTTTGTATTCTATCTATAAACCCAAGATCAAGTGAGAATTGTAATGACCTTCTTTCATTTCTTTCTTTAATGATAGTTTTAGTTTCTTCAAATAAAGGCTGTCCTGTTTCTCCATAAATAACAATTTTGTTATTATCTTTATTGTTAGCGTCAGTGTTTTCAGCAACAGTTGTAGCTATTATTGATTTACCTGTTTTACCAACATCTAAAAGTTCTCTATCAAATGTTGATTTAGACCTTTCACCATCTTTGTTGATGTTAAGTCTTTCTAGATAGAATAACTTATCAGGATTTTCATATGGTAGATATGTATAAGGTTGGAAACTTTCAGGGTATATTTGCACTCATTCAAGAACTTGTGAGAAGTCATCATTGAAAGCGAACATAAATAATAAGTCTTTTTGTCTAAACACTTTAATATGCTCTATTGTGAAACCTGAAATTGTTTCAACTTCTTCAGCTATTGAATCAAAGTCTTTATGAGAGTTTGACCTATATAAATTGAAACCGAATTGTTTATCGTTTTCAGTTCCAGCTCCAACAACTGAAACTTGTGTAGTTGGTAATTCACTCTCACTTGAGATTCCATCAATAACAACTTTATGTCCTGATGTTTGTTTTCCAAGCACAAGAGCTGTTGGTTTCCCTATCTTACATAAATACTCTATTGATATCTGATCGTTCTTATGAATACCTTTTATAACAGCTTTACCTGTTGTTGTGTTTAATGAATATTTGTTTGTTGGTAAAATACCACCATTAACAATAACTTGTTTAATTGAAGTGGGTTCAATAAGTTGAGCATTATAAGAGTTTCCGCCAATATCATCATAATCATTTGGTGAAGTATCATTGAAGAACCTATTAGAAGTTATATTTCCTATAACACTATTGAATTCAAAAAGTTTATAAGCATTGATAGTTTTATCTTTAAGTGGAATAACAACCTTATTAGGAGCTATGAAAACAGGTTTAGTTCCAGAGTATGAATTGTTCTCACTTTGAACTATTTTATATTCAAGTTTGTTTCCATTATCAGTAATAAGAACTTGTGAAGTTGTGTTCTTTTTAGTTGTTGTTTGAAGAATTGTTCCACTTGACTTTGTTGATATTTTAAAATCAAAGAACGTATCAATAGCAACAACTTTTGTTGTATCCCCCGTTGAATTTGCTGGAAAGATTATATAAAAATCTCTTTCTTGCACATTGTCATCTATACCTCTATCTCTATTTATCATTTTCATTTTATGTATTGGATTTATTGAGTGTATTTTTATGTAGTTTCCATCATATTTTATCAATGTTTCTATTTCTACATCGAAATATTTAATTGAAGACCAAGTATTATAATACCTTGTTTTAGTTCTTGTTACAATTTCAACATTAGAAGCAGACAACAAAGAAGTTACAGCATTGTTATCTAAATCAACAATTACATCTCTCCTATTTTCTGTTGAAGTTCATGGTTTTGATGGTGTCTTTGCTATGAATGATATTTTCATTTTGTTATTAACATTTGTTATTCCATTTATATTATTGGCTAAACTAGATAAATAAGATGATATATCATTTGAGCTTATTATGGTTTTTTCTTGTGTTTTAGTTTGATGGTTGTAATCTTGTGGTTCTTTTAGGTAAGAGAATGTTGTGTAACTTTTTGTTGAATCACCTTTTGTTTCTCTTGTTGTAGGAACTAATAAATTACCACCAGCATTTTCTTGAACTGAATAAAGTATTGAACCTTTAATGTCATCTCCAGAACCAATTATATTACCACTACCAACTCCTATTGTTGATATTCCATCAAAAGCTGAACCTGTCCCTATTGTCCCCTGTGATAAGTTTATTTCTTCATTATCCATTCATTCAGCTTCAATAGCGTTGTGTTCATTTAAGTCAATAACAATTTTAATATTAATCATTTTCTTTGTTGTTTGATTCCACATAGCAAAAGCATAAGTGTTGTTATCAAAGAAGTCTTGTGATATATCTATCTTATCAAAAGTTCCAAACATAGCATTACCAACTTTAACTTTTAAGTCTTTTGTTGGATCAGTTGGGTCTTTTATAATTTCATTAGAAACTTCAAAATCACATAACATAAATGTTTCGTTAGGTAAATCAGCACTTCCTATAATTCCTATAATTGAAATCATATCTGAATGAACAAAGAAGTAAGTTCCAGTTGTATCTCTCTGAAGTCCAAATAATATTTGTTGTTTGTTAAGTTTTGTGAATATGAAAGGTTTGTAATCAACTTGACCACTTCCATTATCATATTGGCTCATAACTACATATAACACCATTTGTGGATTGTAATAGGCAATAGCACCTTTTGTGTTGTTATCATAGTTTGCAATAACCATAATTATATCTTTACCAATTAAGACATTTTGAATAGTTACATCATTAAAGCCAAGTGATGTTTCAATATCACTCTTAAATGTTGTGTTATCTTTTTTCTTAAAACTTGGAGCAGGTAAAATAGTTGACGCTTTATCATTGTTATTTTGACCTATTAAAGTTTTAAGTAATTTCTCTTTTGCTATATCTGTTGTTTTCATTATATTATTCACTCCTTATGTTTTACTTTTCCGGCATCAGCTGGATTTCCAGCAAGTGAAGATTGTAGTTGAGATTGAAGACTTCCATATGTATGGTCTATATTTTCACAGCTATGATCTAAATTATCAACAAGAACATATAATTTTTGTTCTATTGAAGTTGTTGTATCGATTGTTGAACCTTCCACATCAAATACAGGGTTATCTCTATAAGCTAGGGAATCATTGAAGTTTCTTTCATTTTCCAAATCTTGAGATTTAACTAAATGATACTCAAATGTTTTATGCATTGTTCCGTCATGAGAATCTCCAACTATATTAACTTTAACTTCTCTAACAATGTAATCTCCACTTAATTCTTGGTTTGTAGCATTTTTGTATAATGTATGTTGTCCAAGCTCTCACACTGGGTTTAAAGTGGTCATAATAAGCTTAACCTTTTCATCTGTCGAGTTTATTAAGTGTCTTTTACCAAGAGCTAATAAATCATCTAGGTTAGTTATATCATTATACTTTTCATATTGAGTAAGTATTCCAGAACCACCATCGGCATTTATTGAAACATTCTTTTGATCTTTATGGTCTTGCAAGTCCAATGATTGTCTTAAAATTGAGTGATAAGCAAATGTTATTTTATTTCCAGTTCCAACATGTCTTTTGTTTAATGTTATTGTGTTTGAGTTGAATGAATAGATAATATCATTTTGCTTACCTTTAGAAGCTTCTTTTTGAGAAACAACTATAAGTTTTCTTTCAGTTCCATTAGCAAGTTTTAATATTGTCTTATGTTTATCAACTTTACCAACTCCAAATAACAAGTTTATTGTTGATTGACCTTGTGCTAAATCAATTTCTTGTTTTGTAATTTTATTGGAAATAGTCGCCTCTGATTCAACCCTTATAAAGTTTCTATTCTTCATATTGTTTTCGGCTCATTCAAAGTCTTTAACACCATAAGTTTTATCAAATAAGTCAAAATTAGCGGGTGTAGAAAAGTCTATATCAGCACCTTTATTTCCATTGTTGATATTTATTATTGATTGTTTATTAAAGAAGTTAATAGATAGGGTTTTGTTAGCCTCAACATTGATTTGTAGCATTGAATTAGAGTGTTTTTCAACAAGTCTTAATATATCTCAAGCATTCTTACTTTTAGTGTTATAAACTTTAACAAAGTCTGTGTTACCATATGACAAACTACCAACTACAATTCTTGGATTGTTAAGTGTTGAGATAACTTTATGCACTATATCATCATGTGACATATTGAAAATTGGAAAGTCCATAAACTGATGGATCAATCACTCTTTATAAGAAACTATTGTTAAATCAAAATGTTTAGGCTTTCTAGGGTTAAGAGAACCACCACTTTGAACTTTAACTAAACCGAAGTAAAATAACTCATTACCAAAGTAAATCTCACATATAGAGAACTTTTTAAGTTTATAAACATCTACCCTTTGAGCAGAAGCTCCTTTAGGATATACATTCTTAAGTCTTAATTGAGAGTTTGCGTGATTGAAAACATGGTCTGATAGATTAATATTTCTATCACACTCATACTCAACACCATTTATTAATACTTTTAACGGTTTTGTATAATCAACACTTGTTAATTTCATTAGATAGTTCCTTTTCCTACATTAGCTTGAACATTTACATTTGAACCATTTGAGGTTCCTGCCGCAAATTGACCATCAGCGCTTGTTGTAACTGTAATGTGTAACGGAGTTGATTTAGGAACTGGAGCAGAACTTCCACCACCAGAACCACCACCAAAGAACATACCACCAGCAATTCCACCGATCATTGCACCAAGTCCAGCAAGAACTGTTCCGGCTGTTATAAGTCCAAATATACCACCTTCAGCACCAGCTTTAGCAGTAGCAAGAGCAACAAACCCCGCAACAGCCTTACCTATTTTATAAACAAAACCACCAAGTTTGAAACCAGCAAATGCCCCAGCAAGTCCTATAACTAAAGCTTTATTTTTACCTATTCATTCACCCATATTAGCTAACATAGAAACAACCTTTGTAATAGTCGGTAATCATTGTTTAGTTAATGACATAGCACTATTTTTAAACTCTGCTTTCATTTTCTTTAATTGGTTAGGTAGAGAGAATCCAAGAGTTTGTGCAAAATCACCAGCTGAACCTTTTGTTTTATCCATAAATGCTTGATATCTTAATAATACTTGTGTTCCAGAATCTAAACTTTGAAAACTTGTTGAAGCATCATATCCCATTTGAGCAAAAGCCCCAGAAGCCATAGAAGTTTGCATAGCTGTCATAGAAAGGTCAATACCCATTTGTTGTAGTGTCATTGATAATCTACCAGCAAGAGCTGATTGAAGACCTGTTGAGATTTCTTCATTAGATCTGTTGAATTGAGAACCCAAGTCCGCAACTCTTTGTTCAAGACCAACCAAAGCCTTACCACTATCTATTGCACCTTTAGGAATTGATTGGAATAGTCCAGCAAAGTTATTAGCCATTTCAAGAGTTTCAGCTTTATTTATACCCGCTGTTTTAGAAGAAGTTTTAGCAAAGTCTTCTAGTGCTTTTGTTCCATCTTTACCAATAAGTTTATTAAGTGAAGATTGAGCCTCACCATAATCAGAAGCAGCACTTATACCTGACTTAAAGAACTTGAAAACACCACCAAGTATTGCAGCTTTCGCAACAAAACCTTTAATGCTCCCCATTGCACTTTTAAGCCCCTTATCAAGACCTTTTTTATTAGCGCCTATCTCATATTCAATTTTTCCAGCTGATACTGCCATAATGCCTCCTATAATTTTGTTTTCTTATGAATTTTAATTTCTCTTTTCATCTTCATAGTTTTTTGCTCATTGTTTAAGTCTTTACTTTCAATGTGAAGAATGCTATTAGCAACTCCCATTGGACTTTTGTAAGAGAAGTTGTTAATTAATGTAACAAACTCCATTCAAGTGATACTTTGTAGATATTCCCTACTTAATGTAATGTTGTAATTATAAGCAAATGATGAATAAACTAATTCCCAGTCATCTTCAATTGGGTCATAGCTTCTATAAACTTTTTTCCATCTTCACTCTCCAATTGCTTTTTCAAGTCATCCGGATCAATTCCAAATACTAAAGCAACTATAACAAGTGCTGTTTCTTCAAGAATAGAAGCTGATTCAGGGTTATTAGTTGTTGATTCAACTATGTAATAATAACCTTCCTTACCTATCCCTATTGTTATTATCTCTTTGATAATTGTGAAGTCATCTTCTTTTCTGCTTTGTGCTGATTTAACCATTAAGGCTGTTTCCGCATTTATCTTAACAACAAATGACTTATCAGCTATTTTAATTCTTTTCTCCATATTAGATTCTATTTTATCTTTCATAAAACCTGATATTGTATATTCTTGGTTTTTCATTAAACTCTCCTTTGGTGCTTTTTAAGTAGGCAATTGTTCTCCCCCTACATAAAGCATAAAAGACAAATCATCTTATGATGCTTCGTCTGTGATTGTTGGTTCACCTGATGACATGAACTCTAAATTAGCTTCTGCTAAATCGTCTGCTCCTTGACCACCAAATGCTGTTACTTTAAGAACTCCAGTAATTTCTCTAATTTCACCAGCTTTAGATGTATCACCATCTGCTCTTGGTTGTTCAAGTTTAATTGAAATACCATTACCTAGTGATTCACCTTTATAGATTGCAAGTAGTTCTTTATAAACTGACTTCGCTGTATTATCTTGGAATACTTTACATTCAAATGAATAATCATTTGTTTTACCACCTGTCGCTACTCTCTTCTTGAACTTTGATCCAAGTGTTGAATATTCAACTACTTCAATATCTGAAGTATGATTAATAGTAGTAGCTTCTGGAAGTGTTACATAATTTGTTCCACCATCAAAAGATATTTCTACTTTAATTTCGTTTGTTACAATAACTGACATATAATTCTCCTTTTTTATTTGTTATACATAATTTCAATAGTCATTGCGAAAAGATAAATCTCTCCAACAACTCTATCTATAAGAACTGGTTGATTAACAACTAAATTGATAATTCCAATGTCCTTAATTTGTTTGTTGTTTCTAAACAACTCATACATTTTATTGATGTATGTAATACTTGCTGAGTATTTCTTTGTCCCAGACACTTTTATAGTGATGGTATCATTCTCAACTGATGACCTACCATTGATAGTAGATATAGATATTGCCCCAGCTTCATTAGACAAAACAATTGACTTTTCTTTTCTGCTATCCATCTTACCTATAAATATATTCGTTCCAAGAAGTCCTATATTTTGACTAGATAATCAAGTAGCTAATTTCTTAACATCATACATTACTTTGTCCTTTCATATGAAACCTTCCATAGCATTTCCATTTGTTTTTTCTTACTAAATGTTTCTTTGCCTCAATATGCTTTTGCTAAATGGTGTGAGTTCTTTGAAAACTTAAAGTTCTCTCCATATCACAACTTTCCTGCATATGCGGCTGAATAAGATAAATATATCTTATCTTCCCTATCTTTAGGATTTACCACTCTCTTACCACCTGTAAAGGCTGATTTAGATAATGCACCAGTTAAGAAGGGGACATATGGGTCAATTTCAGCAGCAACTAAATCTCCGAACATGAATAAAGCTTTCTTATTCTTTCTAGATAGTTCTGCCTTTATTGTTTTACTTGGAATGACTTTAATTTTCATTATAGTAGAAACAACTTTGAATGATTGAATGTTCCATCTGGATTGTTATGAACATCAACTTTATCAACCACATATTCTTTACCATCAACTATAGCTTTACTTTTAACACTTATATTTGCCTGATCTATAATGTAAGCAACATATTGATATAGTGGTGTGTTTGTAGTTAAGTCATACTTACTTCTTTTGTATCTTTCAAACCTACACATAACACTTATTCCACTATTATATTCGGTAGCTCCATCTACATCAATTCCTATAGCACTTTTAATTGCTATTGGTGTTTTTAATACAAATGCTGGTATTGTTGGTAATTTCATTAATCTATCCTTCTTGAGATATCAGGAATAGAGTGTCCATCACCTACACCATTGTAAAGCAATCCAGTTCTTTCTAATTCCATATAAGCAATAGAACCTATTGTATTAACTACAACATTGTTACTCTTCTTATCTTGTGTAAAGACACCAAGTTGTGTTGCTGCTATCTCTAAATCTCCAAGTTTAAATGAAGTCATACCATTAGGCATAGTTTGTGGACCATTACCACCTTGTGATGTAATACCTTCATCTATTGCAATGAATAATGCCGATTCAATAGTCGCATTCTTAATTCTAACTTGTTGAAACAATGATAACTCACCTATTGTTGTTCTTGTGATCCTATCTTGAGTAAAGTAATCAATTTGAGCTGTTGCTCTATTTAAATACCTTTCAATAGTTGAATCACTCATAGAAGTATCTGGATAGAATGCTCTAAACTCGTCTGGTGTTGAATAAGCCATATAGACCCCCTTTAAAAAATAGGTAAGTAGTTCCCTACCTACCTATTTGTTTTAGACTAAACTGTTGGTTTAGCTTTTTTACTTGATTTTGCTTCTTCTTTTTTAGGTTTAGCTTTTTTACTTTCTTTACCTTTTTTCAGAGCAGCAATTTCTGCTTTAAGTGCTTCCACTTCTTTGTTTTCTGAAACTTCTTTAGTTCCAGCTTTTCTTCAACCTTTAGCGACGAATCTCTTTAGGTTTTTTGCTTCAACTGTTCTTTTAACTAATGTTTCACCATTACCAAAAACAATCTCTACTGTTTTCTTTTCTTTAGACATTTAATGCCTCCTTTATTTTTTAATTACCTATTACGCAATATTTTGTAATAGAACACCAGTTGGGTTTGTAATAACATGTTTGTATATTAGTCTACCTTTAATTGCTGACGCACCAATATAGTTTTTTGAACCATCTAGTGAAACTAGTTTAGGTGCAACTTTTCAAGCAATAATTCTTGTTGCGTGTTCAGAATCTACTAATATAGCTTCTGTTTTAGCGTCAAGTGTGTTTGCTACAACGATAGCAAGACCATCGATTGAACCAACCATACCATTTTTAGCTTGTTTCATTCCCATATCACTTGGTTTAGTGAATTCAGGATCTCTTTTTAATAGAGTATAGATTTTTGGAGAAACCATAACTGCTTCAAATGTCACTCCTGCGTCCATACCTTTTTCAATTGAAGATAATAGGTTCTCATATGCTGTATTTTTTGTTGAAGCTGTAACAGTGTTAATGTTAGTTGTTGCTTCAAGTGTTGTGATGGCATCAGCATCAATTTTTTTAGCAAACGCTTTAGCAGCTCTTACTAATCTTCTTGATACCACTTTTGCCGGTACTGTATGTACTTCATAACCATCTAATAGTTCATTGATAGCATGATCCCCTGAAACGATAACTGGGAAGTTCCCACCATCAATAACTTCTGGGTCAATACCTGTTGCTATGATGTAATCTCTTACTGTTGGATCGTTACCTTCAACCGGAATATTAACTGTTGTTGCTCCAGATTTAGATACTTCACCTTCTCAATTGTTGTTGAAGAATACAACTCCTGTTGTTTCTTTACTTGCTTGGTTTTCACCTAGTGTTACTAATTTGTTTTCTACTATTTTTAAAAATAGACTAGAATATATTTCTCTTGTTTTGTTTGCCATTTTTGACTCCTTATTTTATTTTGTAAGGCCGGCTTCTTCTCTTAATGCTTGTTCAATTGGATCAACAACTTTACCATCTTCAGTTTTAATTTCTGAACCGAAGTCTGTGTAAGTTTTTGTTGTCGCTTCTTTTACATACATTGTTTTTCTTTGTGCGATTGCTTCTTCAATAGTTTTACCTGATTTTATTGAGCTCTCTACAAGTGTTGAGAAGTCCGCTGCCTCTTCTTGTGTTAATTTGTTGTTTGAAACAAATGAAGATATAAGAGTTTCTTTTCTGGCAGCTTCTCTTGCAGACTTTGTTATTGCTTCTACATCCACTGCTTCTGGTTTAATCTCTTTCTTACTTGGTTCATTCTTAAATCTCTTTTGAATAGCTGTTGCAATTGCATTCTTCTTGAACTCTTTAATTTCATTCTTAAATGTTTCTTGCGCTTCATCTCAAGTGATTTCTTGTCCTTCAACATTAAATGTTTCAGGCATTTTTGCTAATTGTTCTTCTGTTGGTTTAAAACCTAGTAGATCAATAAGACTTTGTTTTTTAATTTCTGGCATATTTACCTCTTTCTTTTACTTGCATTTACTGTTGCAGTTCAGGGTTTCATTATGAGCCGAATATAATGAGTAGGGTATTTTGAGAACTTTATTTTTTCTAATAGAACAAAAAAGTCCCAAACAATATTGTCTGGAACTCTGGGTTCTCATACATATATTATTACATAAAAATAAGTTTTTACCAAATAACTTGTTTAGTAGTATAATTATTAAGCAATAAAACATTGCAATTATTAAACAAAAAAACAACTTGTGAAAGGTAAAGATGGCTACATTACTCAAATGTGAGAACGATGTAACTGCTATTACAAAAATATTAAAGTCAGATGGTTTTAATAAAGAGGAGATAGGTTTTGCTCTTAATTCTAAACATCCAGCTCTATTAATATGGAACACAATTTCCAATATGAAAAATAGTAGATTACATAGATAAGCACTCATTGTGCTTTTTTATATTTGTAAAATACATAGTAAAATACAAAGGTTGTAAAAATAGTTATAAAATACAAAAGACATACATTAACCATATGGTAAAGTTAAATAAAAAAACCACCTTTGAAAAAGTGATAATCTATATATGCAATATTATTATACTATATTTGCTCTCTCTCATACATTCTTGACATTTGTTTGTTATTTGACATATGAGTTCTTTGAGCTTTCTGTCAATTAGCAACTTTTTGTTTAGAGAAGTCTGTATGATCCGTTGCGTGAATCCTTTTCCACTTTCTAATTTGTCTTTCATTGTATCTTTGCTTTTGTCTAGCTTCTCTATTGTGCTTAATAGTTTTAGAATCAACTGGAGCTGGTTTTGTAGATACATTATGAATATATGGAAACCACATATGCCTACAACCTATATGAGTTGTGTGTCCCGCCTCTTCAGCCAAACTCGCACTCTGATATTGCTTACTTTCACCCCTAGCATAAACTCCACCTTGTCATTCTTGACATATTGAAGATGAATCAGCCAATACATTACTTACAACTAAATCAATTCCATATTCTTCATATCTATTGTGCAATGTTTCATTAAATAGTTGTTTGTAGTTTGCTCTTACTGACATTTCACTATAATTAACAATATCTAATACTCTGCCACCTTTGTCGATGATAGTTGGAACTCCTTTATGAGCCTCCATTGAAAGTTGTTTAGTTATTTCTTTTCTAATTGTAGAATAGTTTATTTCTCCACTTTCAAGCTTCTTAACATTAGAAACAATGTTTCTTGAGATGAATGAATATCTATTTCCAACCAATTTAACAACATTACCAGTAACATTATTAATATCTTTATCAACAACTTTTCTTGTTTTATGTAATGGTTTAGTTTGTTTTGTGGCAAACTCTGTATGTTTGACAACTTCAGGAGCTTTTCAATGTTTAGCTTTATCTTCAATGTCTTTAATGTGTCTATCAGCAACAATAATTGTATCTTTGATAAGTTGTTTTGTCTGTCATTTAACTTCGGTAGTGAAAACAAGTTTGTGCTTATCTAGAAGCTTCTTAACTTCTTTTAAGAACAATGGTTTGTTTAATCTTGCTGCTCTTTCAAAACTTTGGATTGTTTCAGACTTTGTATGAAATGTTTTTGATAATAAGTTAAAGAAACTAACTTCAAACTCTTTTCAAGTTTCAACGCTTTGCAATGATCTATTAAATACAAATGTTTGGTCTTTCATATTAACTCTCTTTCTCAAATATATGCAATTGTAATCCTTTGATACTATCTGAACACTCTTCAACTTTACCATCGGTTACAAATATATGTATTGTTTCATCTCCATACTTAAATAAGATTGATTGCCTAATTGTTGGCTTATCTAAACTACCATTTCAAGTTCACTTTGAATCTAATATAGTTGAATATCATTTACCATCTTTAATGAATGTAATAATGTATTTTTCTTTAAAGTTATCCATTACTTACCTTCTTTATCAAACTTAACTATATCTTCTTCTAGGTCTTTCATTACTTTATCTATTTGGTGTCTGTATGAATCTACTATTGCACAACCTTCAGCAAATATCTCTTCATTTTTCATAGAAGAGAAGAAACCATTAATTTCAATGTAATGTCCAAGTTCATGAACTAATGTAGCTCTTGTTCTTTCCATAAGAAACCTTCATTTATCTTTTCTAAAGTTTGAGGCGTCGCTAATCATAATAACTAAATCATTATTATATTCTCTTTCCAATCCATCAAACTTATCTCCAAACCTTTTCTTTCATTTAGTGCTTTCAAAGAATTCAACACCAACTGTTCTACCAAAGATAACAATGTTAGTCCTAAATGAGTATTTTTCTCACTTTGCTAATGTAGGCTTGTTATATTTCATTATTTACCAACTTTCTTAAAATGTTCTTTGCTGTGTTTGTCACATAGTGTAATTATATTGCTTCTTTTCATGCCTCATGTTGCTTTACGCTTACATTTATCACAAAGAAAAACTCCACAATCTCTTTTTATCAATTCAAAAGCGTCGCTCATTACTTGCCTGCTTTTTTGATCCATTTACCACCATTGAACTCTTTACATCTTGGACACTTAAGCTCAACTTCAATTTTTGCTCTTGTAACAACTATAAGTCTATTACAACTAGCACATCTCAATTCATATTTAGGTTTAGGCATCTTTCAACTCCTTTATTCTGTTTTTAATCTTCAATCCACCAATTGTGTTGTTTGTTGTTGAAACTAATATAGATTCATAGTTCTTATTGGCTTCTCTCTTGTTTGTATAACAAGCTTTGATTTCATATGCTTTCAATTCTTGGTTAAGAACTCACAAACATCACAGTGTAGGTTTAGTTTTATCTTTTGAAACATGTTTCATTAACTTAACTAATGCTTGTGCTTTGTTTATATCGTGCTGTGAAATACCTATTTTGTTTTTGTTTGCTTTCGCAACTTTCTTTCTTTGTTTGGTTCTTTTACTCATGGAACTCTCCTTTTCTATTCGTCTTCTTTTGTTATGTCTTCTGAAATACCTTGTTCATTTTGAACTCTTGAAGTAAGTTGTTTAATTTCATCTTCAGACACATCACCTTCAAGTGCTTTTCTTATTCTGTAGTCAATAGGGAATGTAGCTATTGCTTCTTGTGATCCTCATAACTTAACTCTTGTTCCTATATCATTTTGTATATAGTCATCAAATGTTGTAATAACCTTAACATTATCAACAACCATTTTTACAGTAAGCTCTTCAACTTTAACTTCTTCTTGTTCAACAAAGTTCCTGTTGTTTGCAATGTCTTGTTTAATTGCGTCTTCTGGATATGCTGAATCAATTTTATTAACAGTGAATAACACCAATAACTCTAATACTGAATTAATAAATGGTTTAAGTCTGTGAATGTATCTTCTTCTTGTTCTGATAGATACTTTCTCAAGTTCTCTTTGTGCTTCCGCTGAAATACCACTCTTAACATCTCCGCCATCAAATGTATGTCAAGATATACCAGAATTACCTACAGCTGATTTAGTGAAAGCTCTTTCTGCTTTAAGATATCTCTTTTCAGGGTCAATATCAGCAAGGACATACTCAATTAATGGTTTTCCATCTTCTGATTGACTACCTCTTAATTTAATTCAGTCTTGAACTTTAACCGATTCAACTGACATAGATTCACCATTTTCATTTTTAGGTAATAGGTTCTCATCAATGAATCTTTCCATTTTACCTTTTCTGAATTCATCTATCATTCTTGATTTAATTTCATCTATAGCATCAAATACTCTAATTGAAGTTGAGTATGAATCACTTGAAATCTCAATATGACTAGCTAATATTCTTTCTGTTCCGAATACAATTTTATATGAAGATGTAACAGTTCATTGGTCGTTAATTAACTCTTGTGTTTGAGTTTCTATATAACCAGCACCATATACATCAACAGTTCTTTCTGTATCTTCTTCTGAAAGTCATGTAATGAATTCATAAGCAATAACTCTTCCTTTTGACATAACTTTTCTTGAGAATAATGGATTCACTCTTTCAATGTTTATTTTTCCATCATAAACAGCCATTCTTAAGAAACCTTCGCCCGCTCAAGTTAAGTCATTAACTATTTCTTCAAACTTATCTAGTAAATTGTGGTCTTGGTAAATATCTTCAAGTTCAACCTTATCTCCACTTTCCATTTCAAGTTTTAGTGTATCAACACCTATTAAGTCAACAATTGTATCTGATATCCTTTTAGGCAATCCACTATGTATGATCCTATCAGTTTCATTAGCTAGGTTATAGAACATTTTATCTTTGTTGTCTTGTGATTCTATAATTCCTAATGAATCTTCATAATACTTTCTTATTCCTTTTACATTACCTTTGTTTCATACTCTGTTTTCCAGTAAGTGTGCTTTTTCTTTAAACATATAATCTCCTTTTATTTATTCAATGCATATCTATCCATAACTCAATCCAACTCTTCTGAAAAAGTTTTCTTTGGCGGATTATCAATCATTTTTTTGTATTCAGGTATCAACGCATAGTCATCTCCATCACCCCAATGGTCATCTCCATCCGTTATTCTACCTTCTTCATCTCTACCTCTACCGAAGTACTCTTGTATTATTTCATCAGGAGCATTTCAGAATAGTAATTGGTTTCTTCCAAACAATAAGTTTTTAATAGCAGCTCTCGCCTCTAACTCTGGTTGAGTGGATTTTGTTGAACCAACAGTTTTTTTGGTCTTACCATCAATAGACTTTTTAGCTTTATCTATTGTGTAGTTAATGTTAGTCCTTTGTAGTTCTCTCATTAACTCTTGCCTAACTGCTGTTCCATTACCAGCTGTTTCAACTCTTATTGCAACTCTAACTCTAGGAAAGTTCCTATACATTCTTGCTCATAGTTTTATCTTTTCAGATACATCCTTTGAAACTTCTGTTATGTTTAGTTCCCCGTTTTCTGGAGGCACATAACTTTTACCACCAATTCATACACCTCTATTTTCTCTTGTTACACCTCACAGTGATACAACGAATGTATCGTTCTGTGATCCTTCATCAAGTCCAATTCTATATTTAACAAATAGTTGAAATGGAAGAGTATATAAATGGTTGTATGCTGTGAAGTTGTCAGACTTAATAAAGTGTCTATCTTTTAAATTGTAGTAAAGCAATTTACCATCTCTACCATTAAGACCTCACCTAGCAACTCTACCTCTTTGTGAATCATCCATATCAGCCGCTATTATTTTTGTTCTTTTGACTTTTGGCAATACATCTCAAGTAACAAGTGTATTAGTCCTTTGGAAATAGTTTCATACTCCATTGACTTTCTTAATAACCATCATATTACCAATTTCTTTCATAATACTTTCATTCTCTGGAAGGTGTTTCTGTAATTCACCAACTATATATTGCTTAATGTGATCGGTATTGAATATGTTAATTGTGTATATCTCATCAGCAACGATAGCTTCATCTGCTACACTAAATCATTTCTTTGGTCAAGTATTACACTCTTCATTAATGATTACAGCTTTCTTTAGACCTGTTAGTCTTGGAAGACCTTTCAAAGCAACTTCTTTTGAATCCTTTGTAGTCAATGACCTTACACTTATGATTGATCCATTATGAAACTCAAAGTCCATAGGTTGTTGGGTTGAGCGTTTTATTTTATTTCTCACCATCAACAAGTTATCGATGAAATCATTTAATGTTTTTCAAATATTGTTCTTATCTTCACTCTTTTTAACTTCAATAAGTATGAATGACCTTTTATGCATTAGAGCGAATAGTATTGCAAACACAATGAAGATTGCTCTTGTCTTTCCAGAAGCTCTTGAACCACCAACTGTGAATGTGATAGGTATTTCTTTACTATTAACTTTCTTACCTTTAAGCATATTCATCAATACTGTTATCAATGGTCAATATGCAGGTCTTACAAGTTTGAATAGGTTGATAGTTTTATTCATCATCTTCTACAACTACTTCTTCCATAGCAATATAAGTTTTCTCTTTGTTATCAGGAATTACTCCTAATGAGAATTGAGTGTCGGTTTGAGTTTCAGTTACAACCTTATCTTCATATCCAACATTTTTAAGCATAAGGGCAATTCCACTACCTACTCCAAACATTCCATGAATTGAGTGGTTTTCTAATTGAGCTCTTTGAACTATTCTCAATGATTCAACAATTCCTTTGAACTCTGGTCTTGCTTGATATTTGTAAAGTGTTGGTTCTGATATGAAGTATCCATACTCTTGGAATATAAACACAATAAAGTTTGCTGTTGAACAAAGTGTTTTGTTTTTCTTGTCTGAAGAGTATTTGATGAACTCCGCAACAAGCAATGTTAATTCTTCTGGTGAATATTTAGTTCCACCTTTTTTTAATAACAAACCAGCTTTAATTGTTTTTATGTCTTTTTCTTTTTGTGGGCTTGACATTGTACCTCCTAGTAATTTTTTAATATGACTATTTTGTAATCACTACATCAACTAAATATATTTCCTAATACTTATCCTTTAGTCTTTTAGTTCTTTATTCTTTACTTCCTTATTCTTTATGTTTAGTCTTGTATACTTATTCTTTAATTCTTTTCTTTAAAGACTTATATACTTTATACATATAGTTATATATATAAGGAGTTTGTAAGTGTTAGTAATCTATACCATTTCTATCGCAATATTCAATCATGAATAGCAATAATGTTGTTTCTGAATTGAATGCGAGGTATTTTCCAGTTCCCTTAAGGGATTCAAATGATTTGTGATCCTTTATGGAAACCATTTTTCAATAACCTTTCTTATGAGGGAAACCTTCTTTGATGAATTCTTGTATGTCATTTTTATCAACATTTTCAAAGTATTCTCAAAACTTTAACATATATGTAACTCTTACATAATCATATTCAGCATTGAAGATTTGACTTTTGAAATAAGCTCATTCAAACCCGTTTTTGTTCAGAAGTTGTAGTAGATATTTAATTTTTTTATTCATATTTATTTTTGTTGTTTGCTTGAAATAGGGGTGATAAGCTTTCAAGACTTTTGAATAATAAGTTATAACTATTATTACATAAATATATATATATTCCAAATAAAGTGTCTTAAATTGTCTAAAAAGGGTATAAAAAAACACCCACTAGTACCAACTTGTGAGCAAGGACTTACATAATTTTCTTGGGATAAGTGTCATAATGCCTTTGTTGGTTTGGGTGTGTTTTGTTATTGAATTGCAATGCTTGAGTTTGGTTTTAGGAGCGTTTCTCCACAAGCATAAGAAGTTGTTTCTCCTTCATCTCATTCATCTTGTCCTATGATTCTGAACTCTTCTCTTGGAGTTTTGATTGAAACTTCCAATACAATATCATTGTTGTTTTCAAAATCATTATGGAATTGTTCTATTTGTTTGTTAAACTCTTCCATTGTTTTAACAACAAACTTTTGAGTTGTGTTTTCATAGATGATTGTAACAACATTTTCTTTGTTGAATATGTCATTTGTTGAAATTAGGAATATCCCTTCTTCATCAATTCTTTCTTGGTTGTAAGAAATGTTATCTTCACTAACCTTTGGGAATGGTAATTTTTTCATTATTTATCACCTTCAATTCATTTTCAAAACTCTTCATTTTCATTTTTTTTCTTAAATGAAATCTCCAAGTTTTCTCATTCGTTGATTTCTTCTTTTGTGTTAATTTTTACAAACCCATAAGGGAATAAGTCATAATGTTTTGAACTTTCTTCACCATTTTTAAGGTCTTTTAAAAGTTTTTGTATCCCTTTTTCTCCATCACTGAATGTTTTGTGTTCTCTTTTCTTTCTTTCTTCTTTTGATAGGTTTTCTTCTCACTCTATTCAATCACAACTATATTCTCTATTCAATAGTCTTCAATAGAACTTTAAGTTTTTCTTTGGTAACAATATTTGACCTCCATTTTGGTCATCAATTATTGATATATATAAATTGCCTTCTTTTAATAATTTTTTTAACTCTTTCAAGTCATTGACTTCATATAATTCATCTTCATCAAAGTCAATTTCATTTAAATCTTTGTAATCTTCTTTTAGTTGTTTGAATGTTGAGATTGCGATTTCTTCTTTTTCTCATAATTCATCAATGTTTTTTACATTGTGTTTCTTAAGTAATTCTTTTAGTCTTGCTTCTGTAATTTTTGTTGCTGTCACATTTTCACCAATGTGTTGGCTAACAACATATAATGTGTTGTCTTTATTCATTTGTTCTCTTTTCCGCACTCTAGGTGCTGTTACAAGAGGGAGGTTATAAGTTGGTTAATTCGCCTCTTGTACATATATTATAGTCTTTTTTCTTAAAAAGTCAAGTATTTGAGAAAGAAAAAATTAGCAAGTTAATGCTAATCTCTCTGCTCCATTAAGTAGGTATGTTGGAACTGAAACCTTTTTGCTTTTTACATTTAATAATGTTATTTATAAATGAAATACAAGCGAAAAAACAACTTAATACAATATACCAACTCATAAGATATATTGCCTAATAATTATACACTATCTTTTTTGTGGCGCAATAACTACTGTTTGGTTATCTGATTCAAATATAAATGGATCAAACTTACCATTTGCATATGTTTTATTGCCTATTAAAGCTGTTTTAAGCATCTTTAAGTCAAAGATAATGTTTGATTCAATATCAACTAAAACCTTTTGTTTAAAGTCGTTTGTTACTTCTTCAGAAATAGCAATTAATTCACCATTTGTAAGTGTAATAATTGTGTGTCCAAGTTTTGAAGCATTGTCAAGAGCTGACTTAAGTTCTTTCTTATCTAGCTTAATTTCTTTTGATTTAGCTTTGAACTTATCCATTGTAGATCTAATGTTTGGATAGTTCCCTTCATATGATTGTGGTTTGAAAACTTTTGTCATATCAGCATTAAACAACACCAATCTATCTTCTTCAAGAGTATATTTTGTTGCTTCTGTGAAGTTTGAAAATAATGTTTTTGGAAGAATAGCTTTTATATCTGTCTTATCTCCAACAATTTGTGTCATCACATAATTGTTTGTTGCGGATATAGTTTCACCAACAACATTCACACCATTTAACACCATGTTATTAACATTGTTAATAGAGGCAAAGTTTGCTGCTTTATTGAAGTTGATAATAAAGTTTTTATCCAACTCTTTAATTGCTGTTTCATTGTAGTTATCATTGATTTTTGGTGAATCAACTTGACTAATTTTCAACTTAATTTCTGTGGATTCATTGTGGATAATGAAATTGTTTCCCACAACTTTGTAGCTTGGATTTTTTATTATATCCACAGCTTTATAAACATCCGCTTTTTTAAGTGTGAATATGTTATCTTTAATATCAAGATTTATCTTATCAATGAAAACTCCAGTTCCATCAAATTGTGATAATATCGCTTTTTTGTCTTTTACATTGAAGAAAATACTTCTTGTATATTCATTTGTTTCAATGTTTGTTCTGAAAATATTTTTCATATTTTTCTCTTTTCTCCTATTTTAGCATAGGTGCTTTTATTAAAATAAGCTCATTTGTTTTTCACTTACTTTTGACTTTTTAGGTTTTCCATGCTTTTCTATGTTTGCATAGATTACCGAACCTTTTGTTGCTCTATCTCAAGCAATTGGTAGGTATTCAGGTGTTAATTCAATTCCAATAACTTTGTAGTTTGATTTATTTATAATGTTCTCTACAAGTGTTGCTTTAGCTGTTGAACCTGAACCGATGAACGGATCTAATATTGTTCCGCCTTTTGGAGTTATCATTCTAACTAAGTATCTCATAAGGTCAGTAGGTTTAACTGTTGTGTGAATGTTTTTTCTTAATGGATTTTTTTCTTCTTCACTATCTCTTGGAGCATTTGTTCTTATTCCATAATTTAAAGAATGGTCTTCTAAACCTTGTTCCCTGTCATCAGATTGTGCTTTTGCTCCATAGAAGAATCTAGCAGCTGAGCCACTATCTCCATAACCATCTGTTTGGTTAGATGTAAGCATTGACATATCACCATAAATATTATTATTTATTTTGTAATCTTTATGTATAGCTCCACCTTTTTTTGTATTAGGAAAATGACTTTTAACTTCTTCACTACCATCATGGATAACATTAGCAGGAAATCTACCTAAACCATCAACAGGTATTCCACTTTCTTTAGTGCCAAGTCCTTTACCAAATACTTTATCATCATTAACTAATGGTGTAATTGTTTTAGGTCTTTCTGTACCACCTTCATTTCCAATTCTACATCCATCTATATTTAATGCTCCTGTACCATTTTTTAATATGTTTTCAGCATAGTTTAATCCTTTTTCTAATGGTTTCATTGCAACAACTATAGGTTCATGAGCAGGTTTAAGAGATGTCTTTCATCCTTCTCATTTCTTAGCTTCATCTGAAAGATCATGTATATTGTATTCTCCTGCTGTTGTTGTTTCTATTGATTGGAATGCTCTTGATGATTTACCACTTTTACCTGAACCAATTACTTTACCTTTAAAACCTTTTTGTTTATCTATTGATTTTGCTATGTCTAATGCCTTTGGAAAGCCTGAACCATATAATCACATTATTTGATCTCTTATTGTGAACCCTGCATCTTCAATAGCTACTGCCATTCTGTGATAAGTTCTTGATCCACTGAATGCTAATAAGTGGCCACCATGCTTAAGCACTCTTAAACATTCTTTTCATAACTCAACACTATAAGCAATTCCTGAAGAGTCTCAGCTCTTTCCCATAAAACCCAATTCATACGGGGGATCGGTTACAATAGAATCAACTGAATTATCAGGAAGAGTTGGCAACACATCTAAATTGCCGCCTTCATAGAGTTTGAAAACTTCATTCTCTTTGTAAAGTCCTGTTTTAGTTTGTTTAGACATTGCCCCCCCTTCTTTAAACACTTTATTATCTTTATTAAAGAACCTAGAACTTTCTACTTTTCCATTTTCTTTATCTTTTAAATATTGTGATTTACTCATATTCACCTCCGAATAAGCTTATTTGTGAAACATATTTTTGTGTATCATAATTTGTTATGAACACTTCTACTGTTTCAAAACTTTCCTTAACACTTCCGTTTGTTGTGTATTTTACATATGGTTTATGAATATAAAGTTTTTCTTTCTCAACTCAATCTATCAAGTGTTGGTTGGTGTGTCCTTTGTTTTTAAACACATCACTCAAACCTCATTTAACACCCCTTTTGGTTAATTTGTTTAAGAATTCTATTAACTTTAAATCTTCATTTATACCTCACTCACCATTCTTTAAATAAGGCGCTTTAGAACCGGTGTAAGGTGGATCAACATATATAAAATCATTTTCATTAAAGTGTTCTATATTAAAGTCAAAAACACTTTTATTACTTAACTCTATGTTGTCAATCTCATTAAGCTTTATGTGTCTTTCAACAGACTTTTGCTCTTTATAATATCTTTGTCTAAATGAAGTTACACCCTTGTTGAACCCGTGTTCATTAAAACCAATCATATTACTAAATGAATAGTGCATTATCCAAATGTGGAACAATGTGTTCTTTCTATCATTTTCATAATATTCTTCTCTTATTTTCATATAAGATTCTAAATGTTCTTTTATTGATTTTTTAGTTGCTATATTTATAGGAAGTCCTGCTTGTTTTGATATTTCTTTAATTCTATCATTTAACACATTTGCTGGTGTGTTCCTGTAATATTCAAACATCTTATATACAAATGGGTTTAACTCATTATAAACAACCTTTTTGGAGCAATTTGCAAAGTTCATTGCCACTGTTCCAGAACCACCAAACATATCATAAAAAACATTGATATTTTTAGGGAAAAGGTCTTTTAATTGTTTTAATAAATTATATTTATTACCAACATAATATATTGGACTTTTTAATATTTTACTCATTTGTAGAACCAAACATTTCTTCATTGCTGAAACTCAATTGGTTGTTGTCTATATCTGGTTTCTTTTCAAATAGACCCGTCTTATAACAATGATTCATTATCTTTGTAAGCATTTCTTCTTGGAATAAACCAGCTTTATAAGCTTCGTGTTTGAAATAACCCATATGTTGTCTATGTACGGATTTATTTGTATAATTTCTGATATTAACCGACTTAATGTTCTTGAAACCAACTCTTTCTGATCTACCAGCCATTATTTACCCCTTCTTTTGTATCTTGCAAGAAAACTTATTTTTCTTTCTTTCTTAACATACAATTTCTTTCTGTGTTTAGCCATTAAAAGCCTCTCTTTCTTTTTGGTTGGAATCCAATTTCTCAAGTCTTTGTAATTTTGTGAGATACAGGGTGGATAAAATCTACCTTATTTGAATCTAACTCATTTCTTACTCAAGCCATTGTTCCTACTGGGTTTTTGTTTCTAGGTGATAAGTGCATTAAAATAACTTTCTCTGTCTTATTACCCATATTCTTTTTAAGATAAGCAACAGCTTTTTCACTTGATAAGTGGTTGTTTGTTACTCTTAAATATCTTTCTTTAGGGAGATTCCCATTTTCATAATCTCTTTTTAGGAATGTTTCAGAATGGTTTGCTTCAATAATATAAAGTTCCGCATTTCTAAAATTAACATTAGCTATTCCAGTATCAGTTAGATAAAGGATTTTTTCACCTGAAATATTCTTTAATATGAAACCAACAGGGTCTTTAGCATCGTGTTTTGTCTTAAATGCTTTTACTGTAAATGTTCCTATTTTAAAGGTTTCTTGGTTTTTTATAAAGTGTACATCATCTTTATAAACTGTCCTAATGTTTTTCATATTCTCATATGTTCCTTTTGTCATATATTTAATACAAGACCTAACAGCATGAACCCCCTGAATGTGATCTTGATGTTCGTGAGTTATTAAAACTCCATTAATGTCTTGCAATCTAATGCCAAGCTTAAATAAACCTGACCTTATATCATCTGTTTGTAGTCCTGCGTCAATGATAATGGTTGTTACACCATCTCTAATGACAAAACAGTTTCCAGATGAACTTGAACCTAATGAATTAACTTTTATCATTAAAAGTCTAAATCAATTTCTTTTTCATCTTCAGGTTTTTCTTCAGCATATCTAACACCATCAATTAAGATTTCTTTGTTAAACTTCTTCTCAACAACTATCATAAATGCTTTTAGCTCATCAAGTGTGATACCATATCAACCACCTGAAACACCGAAATCAATTCCAGATTCCTTTGCCATTTTATTCATAAAAGCACTTGCTGACTTTTTGTTTCCGAACTCTGAACTTATTACTGTATCAGTGTGTTCTTTACCAACCTTTCCAACAACATTAAACATTTCCATTAATATTGCTTTATCAACTGGAACTCTCATTTCTAAAGCTCTAGCTTCTGGAGTATCAACACCAGTAAATGTTCCTTTACCTGTTTCATCGAATGTTTTACCATCGTTTTGTAAAGCAAGTTCGATTGATGAGTTTTTAGGAGCTCATTTAGATAACAATTGTTTTAGCATTGTTATTTGTGATTTTTGTTGTGTATTTAGTATAGTTGATACAATTTTCTTTTTAACTGATTGCATCCATTTTTTTGTATTTGGATCATAACTTGTTGGAGAAAACTTAATGAAATGTTGGTGCATTTGCTCTTCAGTTCAATAAATTGTTTTCTTAAATCCATCTGTAGTTTCTAGATAACCAGTATAACCAATAATTTTTTTGTTGTCTATAGGTTGTGAGAAATCAAAGACATATTCTCCTGTAACTCTGTTTTCACCCTTAAACTCTCCCTCATAAATTGGAGCGGCATTGATAGTTTTAACTTTACCACTTCTCATTGCCAGGCTGATTCAACCCTTGTACCCCATTTGGAAGGTACATCTATTACCATAAGGTATAGCATATGCCTCTCCTGTTTGTGCTGAAAACCCTAGATTAGTCATTTGAACAACCACATTAGCAACTGTAACGGGTTCTAATTTTTCAACACCAAATGTATTTAACAGTATATGTGATAAGTTTGAGTAAGCTAAAGATTTTTTAGCATCATCTCTTAAAGCTAATTCAAATGTTTGTTCCACATTTGGATCGCCTTGTATTTTTTTGATTGCGTATAAGTTCGCCATATTATTTTCCTTCTTTCTTTAATTGTAGTGAAGTTGGTAGTTTTCCAATCACTCATTTGTGTAATGTTTTTGTTTCTATACAACTTTTAACGGTTATTATAGTTTCTTCGTTTTTATTGTGAACAATAACTTTAGTTCCAACTGGATATGATTTATCTGAAAATCACTTAAATCCAGCAAAACTATATTGCCCCTCAATTATGTATTTAGGTTCTTTATCTTTTGCCATTTTGTCCTTCTTTCTTGTTGTTGATTTGTATATCAACCTCAATAATTGCTCTTAAGTTTTTGATTATGTTTCTTTGGATTTCAAATGATTCTTTTTTTATCTTTGTGATTAACTCACCTTTAGATATTTTTTCAAATTGTCATTCAAGAATACCTACATTTCTAACTGCTCCAACTATTTGCTCTTTTGTTGCGACATCTCAAATTATTGGCATTATTTCACTTTACTTTCAAGTTCGGCAATTTTTGTTTCAAGCTCTTCAATTTCATCAGCCATATGTTTCCTTGCTTCATCTTCAAAAGTATCAAGGCTTGTTATATCCAAATGCTTATCTTCAATGATTTCATCAACTAAATCTATAACATCAACTTTAATATCTGTTATTATTCTTTTATTTTTCGTGTTTTCGCCATATGTATGTCCTGATAACATAGATAATATTTCTTCTAAATCCATTATTTTACCTCTAACTTTCCAGAACTAACATATAGTTCTAATGTTTGATTTGCTGTTGGTTGTAATCTATTTACACTTTCAGCATTATCGATGAAGATAATTGTTTCAATCTTCATTTGTTTTTGTATGAAATTAACAAGTTCGATTCCACTATTAATTTGTTTAGCGTTGTTCATTCTGTTGAAATTGATACCATCTTTTTCTATTGTAAAGATATTTTTAATGTTTCCATTTTTCTTAATTTCAAACAGTTTAACATTAATTGTATCAAGTTGAGAGTTAATTGTCTTTTCAATTTTCTCTGACTTCATTTTAAAAGCTTCTTTAAGTGTTTCATTCTCAAACTCTAATTTATCTAGTTTAAGTTTCTGAACCTTTATATCTTCTTTAATGTTTTTGATGTCTTTGGCAACTATATCAACAGCACCGAATGATCCAATTGTTTCTGTAACTTTATTAAGTTCTTCTTGCAATTCGCTTGTATCATAATTCACAACTTCAAATGTAGATAATGAATCTCTTTTTTCATTGAGTTCAAGCTCTTTGCTCTCTTTATCTAGTTCGGCTGATAATTTTGATATTCTATCATTACATACACTTATTTCTTTCTTAATGTTTTTAACTCGTTCTTCAATATCGTTAAGTTGCCTTTCTTTGTGTTCTGTGTTTAATTTGATAGTTTTATCAGTTATAGCTCCACATAAGGCACAAGAATCTTGAACTTTAGAAAGGTTTATTTCGTCAAACTTTTTCTTGTATGTTTCAATTTTCTTATTGTTCTCAATAATTGAGTTCTTATCTACATTGATTCTTCTTGCGTTTTCTTCAATGATATCTTTTGAAATCCTAATTTTGTTTTTAAGCTTATCACCTGAAGTTTGCATTTTTAGTTGTTCAGTTCTTTTTTCAGACACACTATCAATTTGCTCTTTAAGTGATTTTTGTTTCGCTTGTAATTTAACCAAGTCAATGTTTTCCATTTCACTTTCAGAAGAAATCTTATTTAATGTATCTTTTTTAGTTGTTAATGTAACTTCTTTATCTTTAACATTTTGCATTGCTGTTTTAAGTTCTTGAGCTTTCATCTCTAATTGAGTTTTAAGGTCAATACCTTCTTTCAGGTTTTGCTTAACTGTTATAAGGAAATCAGCATTATCTTTGTTTTCAACCATTGCAATTAGGTCAGCATCATTAAATTGGTCTATTAAACTAATAATGAACTTTCTTGCAACTTTCGGTTCTAAAGAGTTGAAATATTTAGGGTTTGTTAATAACAAGAATTGATCTCTTGATATTCCTAATATAGATTCAATCTCCATATTGAAATCTCTTTTTAGTTTAAAAGGTTTATTGTTTATAAAAGCGCTTTTAATATAGTTGTTTTCAATAGTTCTAGTGATCGTGTAAAGTTTGTCATCAACAGTTAGTTCTAATTTGAACCTTTGTTGGTAATTTTCTTTAATTTTACCACTTGGCATTATAGGTTCTGATAAGACCCTTTCACCAAACATTCCAAACCCAAATAGAGCAAAGGTTATAGCTTCTGCCAATGTTGTTTTTCCAGTACCATTAGCACCATATACTTTGTTTCTAGAAGATTTGAAATGATATTCGGATGGTTTAGCACCCTTAAAGTCAGCATAATAAACCGACTTAAAAATAATTCTTTTCATTTTTCCCTTTCAGGTTAAGAGAAGTAAATAATAATTCTTAACCAATTTGTATTTTTATGTTTAGATGGATCACAGCTACTAACTTGCCCGCTCTAAACCTAAATAAATTGGTTCTACATTAAGTATATACTATTTTAACTATGTTTCAAAATTAAGCCTGTAATCACTTTAAAAACTAATGTTATTCAATGTGTATATATATTAAAAATCTCTCTTAAAAGACCTTAAAACACTAAAATACAATGAAAAAATGCATATTATTCCTAAAGGTATCCTTAATTAAAAGGCGAGATAATTGGTTCATAAGACCCTCAAGTAATCAACTCTTTAAGCTACCTTACTACTACTTTTTCCCCTTACCAGAAATGCAAATTAAAGCATTGCTAGAAACTATCTAACGACATTTATAGGTATCTATTGGAAGTTTCTTTAGTTGTGTTTGATGTTGTTATTCACAAAGAAACTATTTAAATTGACCAAGAATGCAAATCATTCATAAATGCAGGTTTATAGGTTTTTTAGTATTTAGTTTTAGTTTGCTTTGCGTTGATAATAAGTGCTAAAGGCTTTTGAGTTATAAAGATTCGCATTGAATGAATCTACCAATATTATATACAAAAAATGTAAAAAGAAAAAGTCCTTTTCAGAACTTGAGTTTTCTTTCAATACGAATGGCTTTATCAACCTATATATATTATACATAAAAAGAATAAAAAAAATAGGAATAACCCTATTTCAACTCTTTACCTTTTTTATGTTCTTGAACACCAATCTTTAATAAATACTCAATTACTTTGCTTTTAGATGGCTTAACTATTTGTGAATCTATAAGTTTTTGTATATATTCACCAATTTCACCATCAGTTCTAAATGAACTTATTATTGTGGTTCGTTTACTCATGTTCCCTTTTCTCACAGGAAGTATGATCCACTAGATAAATAAATACATCAACCATCAGCTAAACTCTGAAGACCAGAAGAATTAATCTGCATTTGTGTATAAATATTTTTTGTTAATTTAACCAATGAAGATTTATCAAAGTCATAACTTTCATCATCTTCAGTTGATACTGGGTGCTTTCTAACTTCATATCCAACAAGATTTAATATCTCAACGAATTGTTTGAAAGGAACTTCATTTAAATTGTTGTTGTATGAATGTTTTTTCAATTCAGCAACAAGTTTATTTGGTAAAGAGTGTTTATTGACATTAGCCATAACAACTCCTTTTAATTTTTTGTTTTGTTTAATAAGCAACTATCGGTTGCATAAATATTATAATGGAAAAAACAGGAAGTGTTTGAGATGATACAACATTTTTTTTGTGTTAAAACATACATATTTATAATAAGTGTATGGCAAATGATAAAAGACTGAAGATAAAGATATCTCCAGAAAACAAAAAACAAATAGAAGAGATGATGAATATAGGGGGTTCGTCATTTAATAAAATAGTTAATAACTTACTATGTATAGCTATTAAACACATAAAGGAGAGTGAAAATGAAGAAGTTTAAATGACCAAGTAAGATTGAATTAAAAGAAAAACTTAAAGATAGACTGGAAGAAAATGTTGCTGATAAATATTACTTATCATCAGAAAAGATAAAGGCGATATCTAATTGGAATGCACAACAAGATCCATTAGAAAATATGGAAAAAATGGATAAAACAGGTTTATGTTCCACAATAACAACAAGGGAATGCGATGATAACTCTGGAATGAAACTCATTAAAGAGAGAATCAAAAAAGAAAAACAAATTGGAACAATAGCTACTAACGATAGATTTACACCTAAAGTATTAGCTCCAAACCTTAAAATAAGAAAGATAACTCCAAGAGAAGCTTTAAGACTTATGGGTGTCGATGACAATAGAATTGATTTAATACAAGAATCTAAACTTATATCTCACAACAAACAGTACTTTATAGCAGGTAATTCAATAGTTGTTGATGTGCTTGAACATATATTTAAGAACATAGATTTCCCTAAAGATAGACCACTTAAAGTGTTTGAAACATTTGCTGGTTATGGAAGTCAAGCAATAGCGTTAGAGAACTTGGGATATGAATTAGAAACACATACTTCTGAATGATTTGTTGATGCGATAGTAGCTTATGCAATACTTCACCACAACAAAAAGTTCTACCATTGAATGTGGTTTATTAGAAAATGAGATAAGAAAAAGTTATTAGAGTGGTTAAATGGTGTGGGTCATGAAATACACAATGGACTTACATTATCAACAGATTCAAAAGTTCCTAATGACTTAAAAAGACTTCCGGAAGACAAATTAAGAGCGATTGTGACTGCGAACAATGTTAATAACAATAAAGGTTCAATTCTTGAGGTTAAAGGTTCTATGTTAGATCAATATGACTTATTAACTTATTCATTCCCTTGTCAAGACTTATCACTTGCTGGTAAAGGTAAAGGAATGTCAAAAGATGGAAACACTAGGTCAGGACTACTTTGAGAAATAGAAAGAATACTTGATGAGTTGAATGAACTTGGAAAACTACCAAAAGTGTTATTAATGGAGAATGTGCCACAAGTTCACGGATCAAAGCACATTGAAGACTTTAACAAATGACAACTTAAACTAATGGACTTGGGCTATAAAAACACTTGAAAAGACTTAAATGCTAAAAACTATGGAGTTCCACAAAATAGAAATAGGACATTTATGGTTTCGATGTTAGAAGGGGAAGTTGAATCAGAATCTTCTGTTCAATTAGGTTTATTCGATGAGTAATTACATTAAAGAAAAAAATAAGAGAGTTGCAAATGAAAAAACAAAGCAATTACTAAAAACAAAGTCAATGAATGAATTGCATTGAATGTTAGATGCGATAGTTTCAGAGATTGAATGAAGAAGGGAAAAATATGAGTTATAGACTAGATAAGCATAAAGACAAGCAAATTGTTAATTATGTTGTTAGCTGTAAGGATTGTTCAAATGTTTTTGTTAAAAAGAACAAGAGAAGAGATGGTGGAAGAGTTAGGTGTTTCGCTTGTAAGAGCAAGAATACAACAAAACAAATAATAAGGATAGGAAAGGTGAAATATGAAACAACTTAAAATACAGAAAGAGTTTTGAGATCTAATTGTAAGTGGTAAAAAGAAATACGAGTTTAGAAAGTTAAGCAAAGGTTTAACAAGTGGAACTTATGAGTTTGTAAGTGTTGAAAAACATAAAGTTAAAGAAAATGTGTTTGACTTCCACAATATGTGCGTAAGAACTTATAACGGCTACGAGTGTAATTGTGATAACCCTACTTGTGGTATTAAAACAAACAAAATTGTAGAAATAGAAAAACACATAGTATTTGGAACAGCAACACTTGAGCCTATAATAGTTATAAATAATTCCCCTATGAATAGGTTAGTAAATTATTGAAACTTTATTAAAGAATATAGAATAGA